>CAXARB010000307.1:297500-304468 GCA_963971165.1 Philopedon plagiatum
TTGCATTTATTTTAAACGTAATAGGACATTTACATATAGGAAAAGTTCTTAAACTACGGCTACAAAATCTACAACAACTTGAATGTCCACATGGAATCGTACGGCACCGGGAATACAATCGTTTACACATTAAACATAGCCGGAGCCGGAGGTTGAAAACTTTCTAATTTACAGTGACACTGAGTTAGCTGAAAAGAACCAAATGGTATCAGCCAGTCAAGCCTAGGGTCATCTAGGACAGGAGGTACATCTCCATCGCCATGACAATAGTGCTCCAACGTTAAAGAAGAGGGCATGGGTCGATTGAACTCTTCTTGAATAAATTCTGGCCCTTTTGTTTGAATCAAACGGTAACTTACTGGCACTTGAGCATTAGTAAAACTAAATAGTAACAAGTAAAAAGAAATGCTCGTGTTTTGCGCCCATCTACCATATAGAATTAGTGGCGCTATAAATTCCTCTATACGTTCCTCTGATTTTTTTAACCGTGGATTGGGCCATTTCTTTTACCTTGTCACCGACGGTGAATACTATAGAATTGTCAAAGTATCCGCATCCGCCAGGAATAGAATCATACCGTGATCGGCACAAATTATTTAGAGTGGATTTACCTTCTAGACACATTCCCTTGCCAGTTTTATTAACATAATGTAAACCGGGAAAATCTATACCGAAATCGCAATCGTTTGCTGTATCTTCGATCCGGATGTCGTGTTCTTTCGCTTGTGCAATAGTCAATTGTTCGATCCAAACTCCGTTCAAACTATTATTTAGTACAAAGTTGGTATTTGGAGGGAATGTTAAGAATTTTTCTTCCAAAATGTACTTTTGCGATCCGAAATAGAAAAGTACCCCTTTGTCCGGAAATCCATCGGCATTATAGTAACGAGTTCGATCGGATTCGAACGAAGCAAACGTTTCGTACGGAATAATTTTCGATATAGTTTGACTGGTACCGGTAGTATGTGAAGCGATTGCAGGATCGGGACTATCGGGAAGTATTACCACTTCGTTTTTAGGTGGTTTTTCAGTATACCGTATACTGAATACCAAACACAAATATGTGTTACCTTTTACCAAATGATACTCTGGCGCCCAGTAGTAATATAATTTACCGTCATTCATCACCGTTTTACGTTTCAAATGTGAGGCACAACTTGTGGCAATCACTTTACCGTTATGACAAGCCGTTTGTCCAACAAGGATCCTTTGAGGTGTGACCTGTAACGTTTCCATATATTTTTTTACAAATACCTCTGAGCCTTTATAGCCGTAAAGACAACTAATGCCCGAAGAATCGACTCCTTGTGGGCAAGTAATTTTTGTCGCTTCCAATCCTTTACAAATGAAAAAGGAAGTGTTATCATGAGGTACGCGACATACATCGTCGTCTTTGTCATATTCTAGAAACGGTTTACAAACTGGATTCATGCAACGTAAACCGTTAAAGAAGGAATTCGATTTGGGACAAGTCCCGTGTACTAAAACACCCCCCTGGCATTGATAATATTTCGTAGCGTCGTTTACGTCCGACCAAATATAATTGTCCGCTTGGGTTTCGCATTCGGTCCAACTACGACAGGAAACTAGTGCCGAATCGAATTTTTGATTTTGGCAAAGAACAAGATCGGGTTGAGATCCCCGTTCCTTACAGAACCAGAGTTTGTGTTTTATAGAAATGGCTAAAGGCACTTTGAATGATTGGTATCCGGCCTGGTTGTTCGCAATAGGGCTTTGATACAATTTGATCGTCGTTCGCTAATTCGAAATCTTTGCCGAGATTAAATTCGAGGAAACATTGCCGTTCGTGTGTAAAGGTATCGGTACGATACACTTTGGTCCCTTCAAAATTGTATGTATAAGATTGGGCTCGCCAATGGCCGTGATCGTAAATTATACCGTCACCCGGTTCTAGATTAAAGGAATAAAGAACCGTATTCCAGTCTATCGTTTGTTTAATGAGACAAAATGGAAATACACAAACTTTACCGATATTCGTGATGGCCGGAATGGTCATTAATTGTACTTTGCCCGAAACTCCCGTCATAAATTTGTGCAGTGTTATATCGTCCAATTGTCTTGCGGGAATAAACATATAAATACACGCAAGTAAAATTATCAAACTGACAAGTATCGATGTTACAAGACCAGAGATAATTTATACGGTTATTTTTCGCGTAATTCGGTAAACTTTTGCAATGTCTACATTAGCAGGTTTTGATTTTCCGACCAAACTATACGAAAAGAAAATATCCAGTTGCTTTGCCTATCAGGCCAAAGTGTTTCAGGCGGCAAAGTATTTTGCCTACGAGAATGGTCAAAATCATCTTCAAATGCGTTGGTACTTTAATTTTCAAAGTGAAATTGTAATTGATTCCTTGGTTCGAGTAGATGCCTCTTCGCCCTATGTAGTGTACATGGAAAAGGGAAACGACCAATTTTTAAGACAGTAAAACTGCAAAGAAAAAGTAAACGCCATCGTTAATGTCCTTATCCATTTCAATAATAAATTGTGTTACCGGATTAGTTGCAATGGGACTATCTTCGCGTGTTGAAAGAAGAGCCTCGGCTTCGTCGAAAAAAAATGAGAACCGAACGACCCGGTTGCACGCTCTTACGAGCAAACTCGAATAAGTTTTTAATGTTCTTTTCGGTACCGCCTATATAAGCCGACATTAAGCTGGCACTGTTTATTTCTACAATAGTAAATTGTAGGATTTGGCTATAGACGCGGCCATAAATGTTTTTCCCGTTCCCAGCGGCCCAAACATCATTAGATTAAATTTATTAGTTGGAAGCGTTGGTACTTTAATTTTCAAAGTGAAATTGTAATTGATTCCTTGGTTCGAGTAGATGCCTCTTCGCCCTACATGGAAAAGGGAAACGACCAATTTTTAAGACAGTAAAACCGCAAAGAAAAAGTAAACGCCATCGTTAATGTCCTTATCCATTTCAATAATAAATTGTGTTACCGGATTAGTTGCAATGGGACTATCTTCGCGTGTTGAAAGAAGAGCCTCGGCTTCGTCGAAAAAAAATGAGAACCGAACGACCCGGTTGCACGCTCTTACGAGCAAACTCGAATAAGTTTTTAATGTTCTTTTCGGTACCGCCTATATAAGCCGACATTAAGCTGGCACTGTTTATTTCTACAATAGTAAATTGTAGGATTTGGCTATAGACGCGGCCATAAATGTTTTTCCCGTTCCCAGCGGCCCAAACATCATTAGATTAAATTTATTAGTTGGAAGCGAACAAACTTGCGATTAGATCGCGAATTTCTTCTTAACCGTGTAAATCCCAAAAGGTGGGCACTTTAATGTCCCTTGGCTCGCGTACTGTAAATGATGCCTTGTCCTCTTCTTCGTCGTCCGTTGACATATCCTTGATAGCTTTATCGATATACTCTTTGTAACTTTTGAATGAAAGATAACTCGGGGCCAATTGTTTTGCGCTATTGTTTTGAATTGCACGCGACACCAACCATCCGACCAAGGTTGGTTGGTTCCAAATTCCTTCTCCCTTGGATCTAGATTCGCGTTTGCGTAAGAAACCAGAATGCTGGCAGCTTCTCGCAATTTAAGGGGGAATCGCCGAACAATCCTTCAGTTTCAAGCTGAACTGTTTCCTTGGACAAAGTTAAAACGTGTTCCAGTTCGATAGCCATCGAGGAATTATGGGGTGATGAATTCGACGCCATTAGCCAAACAAATCTTATTAATGTGAAGCACACAATACCGGGCGATACTTGTTCCATGTGTAATTACCCAATAGACAGTATTTTTAAAACGTCGATAGACACGCACGTGGTGTGCATTACGAATGTTATTGTACATGCACTACGAATTCAGGGGTTCCAAGAGCTGTTAGTTCTCAGGCAATGTCCAAACATGTTTTGTGGTAAATGCATTTACGGGTCGGCGAGAAATTTGTCAACTGTGATTGTGTTTTCCGGAACGCGTTGCACACGCAATCATCGACAAATCGGACTTTGGAGTGGACTACTGTTTATATGACGAAGAAACATTCACAGAGGTAATAAAAAGAGAACACTATTGAATAATATTGCTGTCGCGACCTGAACTTTTTTTTCGGACAACCAAGAACGACCACAAGAAGGAAAGGTAAATTTTTGGGCCGCTATTCTCTCCAATAGCCAGTTCTTTTTACGCAAACGTTTAATACAAATCAATTGTAATGAGTCTAGGGAGCGATGTAGGGACGGATTTAATTGCGCCGTAAAGATATTCTTTGTCTCGTCGCCAGATCAATACCACCGCAACGTTAGGTTGACGAGCACTCGATTCGAAACAGTTTGAGAGTCGACAAAATAGCACATAATTTGAATTAGAACGAGTCCCCACAATAGAAGAATAATTAAAAGTGTAATACCTTCCGGCATGTGCATGATTGTATATATGTCTACAGGGTGTCCGAAAAGTCTTTGTATGCGCAAATACCTTTGTCATTAGAGCGAAGAAAAACTTAAATGAGTCTTATTTCAAGGAAATCGTAAATTTTTCATTCCTTTGTGTGGTTGTTTATATGTTGGTACACAACAGAATGTCCAAAAAGTCTTTGTATGGGGAAATATCTTTGCCAAATTTAATTTTAGGGAAATGAATTGACTCCCTTTTAAAGTAACCTGAACGATTCGAAAGTACATTTTATACCTTTCGGCATGTGGGTGATTCTGTATATGCCTACAGGGTGTCCGAAAAGTCTTTATATGCGCAAATAACTTTGTCATAAGTACGAAGATAAAATTAATAGGGTCGGTTTTGAAGAAAATCGAAAATATTTAAATTACCATGTGTCGTGTTGTGTTGTGTTTTTATGTATGTATACAGGGTGTCCGAAAAGTCTTTGAATGGGCAAATACCTTTGCCTTTCGTACAAATAGTAACTCGATGGTCGGATTTAAAGCAAATCGTAGGTATATATTTGCATTTCTATGTGTACGGATTTATATGTTTGTATACAGGGTGTTGGAAAAGTCTTAGTTTGGAATGGGCAAATACTCCTATTAGTACTTAGCATTATTAGGTCGAATTTCAAGTAAATCGAATATATTTGTATTAATATGTGTTTATGCTTGTACGTGTGTATACAGGGTGTCCGAAAAGTCTTATTATTTGCAACTCCTTTTATTAGGACCAAAATAAACTTAATTAAGGCGGATTTCAAGAAAATTGTCTATATTTGTATTACTATGTGTTTATGCTTGTGCGTGTGTATACAGGGTGTCCGAAAAGTCTTATTATTTGCAACTCCTTTTATTAGGACCAAAATAAACTTAATTAAGGCGGATTTCAAGAAAATCGTCTATATTTGTATTACTATGTGTTTATGATTGTACGTGTGTATACAGGGTGCAACTCCTTTTATTAGGACCTAAATAAACTTAATTAAGGCGGATTTCAAGAAAATCGTCTATATTTGTATTACTATGTGTTTATGCTTGTACGTGTGTATACAGGGTGTCCGAAAAGTCTTAGTATTTGCAACTCATTTTAATACGACCAAAATAAACGTAATTAAGGCGGATTTCAAGAAAATCGTATATATTCCTATTTAAACGTGTGAGTGTTAGATTGAATGTATACAGGGTGTCCAAAAATTCTTGGAATGGGCAAATACTCCTATTAGTACTTAGCATTATTAGGTCGAATTTCAAGTAAATCGAATATATTTGTATTAATATGTGTTTATGCTTGTACGTGTGTATACAGGGTGTCCGAAAAGTCTTATTATTTGCAACTCCTTTTATTAGGACCAAAATAAATTTAATTAAGGCGGATTTCAAGAAAATTGTCTATATTTGTATTACTTTGTGTTTATGCTTGTGCGTGTGTATACAGGGTGTCCGAAAAGTCTTATTATTTGCAACTCCTTTTATTAGGACCAAAATAAACTTAATTAAGGCGGATTTCAAGAAAATCGTCTATATTTGTATTACTATGTGTTTATGATTGTACGTGTGTATACAGTGTGCAACTCCTTTTATTATTACCTAAATAAACTTAATTAAGGCGGATTTCAAGAAAATCGTCTATATTTGTATTACTATGGGTTTATGCTTGTACGTGTGTATACAGGGTGTCCGAAAAGTCTTAGTATTTGCAACTCATTTTAATACGACCAAAATAAACGTAATTAAGGCGGATTTCAAGAAAATCGTATATATTCCTATTTAAACGTGTGAGTGTTAGATTGAATGTATACAGGGTGTCCAAAAATTCTTGGAATGGGCAAATACTCCTATTAGTACTTAGATAAACTTTATTAGGTCGAATTTCAAGCAAATCAAATATATTTGTATTAATATGTGTTTATGTTTGTATGTATGTATACAGGGTGTCCGAAAAGTATTTTTGTTGGCAAAAATAGTTTCTACGTGTAGGTGTTTGTATGTATGTAGCGATGGGGTCACGAAGGGCGGTCTATTCTCCATCATCAGTCCGAAGGAGTGTGATATCTTCCTTAATACATGGCATAGAAACACGAAATTTTCAGGGCATGACAATGATGATATTACCGACCTTATAGAGCCCCCTCGGGGGGCGATTAGGCGGTCTACCCGTACTAGTCATTATAGAGCGCCAACAGCGCTCTATATACCGACCCGTCACTCAGGAAAATGTATGTTGGTTGACAAATCGTGTTTTTCGGCAATCTCAAATTTTTTTCTCCGAGACGGTTACAGGTGGAACGTTCAAATTTTCTGGGTTAATAGAGGGATAGTGCGTCTAGCTTCGGTAAAAAATTCAGTTATACGAGGCGTACCGTTTCGGAGTTATTAACCGTCAAAGTCGAAATTTCCGCGAATTCGTATGGAATCGATTACAGGTCGCAAAACTTAATTAAATCGATTTAAATTTTCAGAGGTTGTAGAGGACCGGGAGCTTCAGAACCCTATTGAAACTGGCGATATTCGGAAAATGGGAAGTAATTCTTTTGAATTTTTT
>CAXARB010000308.1:0-61895 GCA_963971165.1 Philopedon plagiatum
GTTCTCAATTAATATCAAATCTAAGCAAAATTTAAATCAGACCCGTCATTGTGATTTACCCCGTATACTACCTCATGGAATAGCCTTTCTATGATGGTTCCTCGCGTCATCGAAAAATTGTTAAAATTGGTATTTAATGACTAATTCTTCAAATTATATGTTTCGAAATCCACACGGGAAGGTCTATACACGGTATTATACAAGTCGAAAACGGTTCAGAAACCCTAAAATCTCGCAAGGAAAACTGGCATTTTTGCGACATTTCGACCCTTCATATTTTAATACATTTCTCCGTATGAAACTGATTTTGACATGCATTTCCATGGTCTGAGAAAAATTTAAAAAACTCGTATTTAATGCTTAAATCGTCCAATGAAACGTATTTTAACTAAAAATATAAAGTCCGTTTTACCTTTGCCATCTATATTTCAAGCCGAAATCGGTCCAGGAAGCTTCCAATATCGCTACAAAAACTGTTATTTTCATGACATTTTGACAGGTCATATTTTAATTTCGATGTAAAGAGGGTCAGTTTCATTTGTTTTTTTTCAAGGCACGGCTTTTATATATGTACTTTTTAAAATTTTTCCTGCAGCGATGCAAAAAAAGGTATTTATTTATAACTTTAACGAAAAAATATGGAGTTTTAATTAGTTAGGAGTGTTCTTAGATGATCAGGGAAGAAAATAAACCAAAAAAGAATCGTTAAATAAGAGAAATAATATATAATAATGCCTTTTAAAGATGAATTTTGGTTGAAAAAAACCGAAAAAATGAGTTTTTACCCCCTAAATGCGGCCCTGGATCACCCATTCGGGATTTGTTTTAAAGCCTGATTATATCCCCACGGGATAGCGTTGAAAAAGTTGGAAGAAATTAGATAGGAAAAGATTAGAGTGATTCAAATGTAGAGATGTCATGAAAAAAAATCGTAAAAAATCTAAATTTAATTATCGATTGCTCCTTTCCTATTAAGAATGAAGGAACCAAAAAATACGTTTATAACGTAGTTCGGCGAGGTCTTTCCGATAAGGTACATGGGATTTCGATTTGAATCCATTTTGACCCCCACAAAAATTGACAACCGTCAAAAATTTGCATGAAAAATCGTAATTTAAAGTTTTTCCCAAATTTTTCCAATTTCCTGTCGTTTTAGGTATAGGTAAATGTATTGCAAAAAGAAAGTATTTGAGATTCTTTAGTTTTAAGTTCAAATACGTTTTTCTGTCCGAGGTTCCGGCGACCGAGTTATTTGGTGCCAAAAGGAGTCTGCAAACGGCATTTTTCGATATAAAAAAATTCAAAACAATTACTTCCCATTTTCCGAATACCGCCAGTTTCAATAGGGTTCTGAAGCTCCCGGTCCTCTACAACCTCTGAAAATTTAAATCGATGTAATTAAGTTTTGCGACCTGTAATCGATTTCATAGGAATTCGCGGAAATTTCGACTTTGGCGTTTTATAACTCCGAAACGGAATACCCTGTATAGCTGAATTTTTTATCGAAGCTAGACGCACTATCCCTCTATTAACCCAGAAAATTTGAATGTCCCGCCTGCAACAATCTCGGAGAACAAAAAATTGAGATTGTCGAAAAACACGATTTGTCAACCGGCGAACATTTTCCTCACGGACGAGTCGGTATATAGAGCGGCCTGAAAGGCGCTCTATAACTAGTACGGGTAGACCGCCTAACCGCCCCCCGAGGGGGCTCTATAAGGTCGGTAATATCATCATTGTCATGCCCTGAAAATTTCGTGTTTCTAGGCCATGTATTAAGGAAGATATCACACTCCTACGGACTGATGATGCAGAATAGACCGCCCTTCGTAACCATGTCGCTACACACATACAAACACCACACATAGAATCTACTTTTGCCAAAAGAAACTTTTCGGACACCCTGTATACATACATACAAACATAAAAACATATTAATACAAATGTATTCGATTTGCGTGAAATCCGACCTAATAAAGTTTATCTAAGTAATAATAGGACGTATATACAACACATATAAAAACAAATATAATCGATTTGCATGAAATCCGGTTTAATTACATTTATCCTGGTACAACTAGGAGTATTTGCTCAAACCAACACTTATTGGACAGCCTGTATACAGACATATATTTCCGTACACATAGAAATGCAAATATATACGATTTGCTTTCAAATCCGTTTCAATAATTAAAATCGGACGATCCATAGAGCATCCAGACCTGTTGCAAAATAGTGTGCTGAGAAATTAAAATGACGATTGTGGAAAAACTAATCGTCGGACAGCGTCGGGGTTTTGCACACATAAAGTAGCTATAAATTACTACTTTTTCCCAAGTTTTGAGCCATCTGCGTTAAAAAATGGCCGATTTATGAATTTAGAACAAAAACTCTTAATTTTCCGGTTTTTCCGGATTTTCTCCGTTGCTGCTTATCCTCTCGGGACGCTCGACCTCTCATTTTGTTCGTATTTTTATTCTCTATAGATCGTCCATTGACATCATTAAGATTGCTTCATTACTTTCCATTTTATAAGCAAAAAACTAAAAAAATAACGTGTTTTTGCTTAAAAATGTTTATAACAAATTAATGGCAAAAATTTCAGAGTTGGATTTATAACAGGAATCATCTACGGATCGTCTTTCAGATGATGGCACAGGCGGTTTTCCAATAAGATTAATGTCACGACAAATCGCTCTATTGCTTGGCCTAGTTGGGTACTCTACAATCATCTTAGTGATGAAATATTCAGTTTTGAAATTAGCGAAAAAAAGTTAATTTTTTGGGCCGCTTCACCTGAGATGTGAAAAATTATACATAAAGAGCATGGTTTCTTCGTTCCTTATAGGAATAGAGCAATCGACGATTTAATTTCGATGTTTAGATTTTTTGGCCTCGACATCGGTACATTTGAATCACTCTGTATTTTTTCTACATATATTTTTGACAATTTATTAAACGCTATCTTATAGAGTGAGCTTTAAAATGAATCTTAAACCGGTCATCCAGGAGCTTATTTAGAAGGCAAAAATTGAACTTTTTTGATTTTTTCCAACAAATCCTATTTTTAACCGGCATTATTATATACTACGTTTCTAATTAAGTGATTCTTTCTGGGATTATTATATGAGATGAATATCTAAGAATACCTCGGAATGATTTAAACCACATCTCGGAGAATTTTTTTTCAGATTTCCAATTTTAAATCTGACCCGTCATTGTGATATACACCGTATACTACCTAATGGAATACCCTCTCTATGATGTTTTGCCGCGTCATCGAAAAATTATTAAAATTGGTATTTAATGACTAATTCTTCAAATTATATGTTCCGAAATTCACACGGGAATGTCTATAGAGGCGTAGCCCGGTATTTGTCAAGCCGAAAACGGTTCAGAAACCCTAAAATCTCGCAAGGAAAACTGACATTTTTGCGACATTTCGACCCTTCATATTTTAATACATTTCTCCGTATGAAACTGATTTTGATATGCATTTGCATGGTCTGAGAAAAATTTAAAAAATTCGTATTTAATGCTTAAATCGTCCAATGAAATGTATTGTAAATAAAAATATAAAGACCATTTTACCTTTGCCATGTATATTTCAAGCCGAAATCGGTTCAGGAAGCTTCCAATATCGCTACAAAAACTGTTATTTTCATGACATTTTGACAGGTCATATTTTAATTTCGATGTAAAGAGGGTCCGTTCAATTGTTTTGTCAAGGCACGGCTTTTATATATGCACTTTTTAAAATTTTTCCTGCAGCGATGCAAAAAAAGGTATTTATTTATAACTTTAACGAAAAAATATGGAGTTTTAATTAGTTAGGAGTGTTCTTAGATGATCAGGGAAGAAAATAAACCAAAAAAGAATCGTTAAATAAGAGAAATAATATATAATAATGCCTTTTAAATATGAATTTTGATGGAAAAAACAGAAAAAATGAGTTTTTACCCCCTAAATCAGGCCCTGGATCACCCATTCGGGATTCATTTTAAAGCCTGATTATATCCCCAAGGGATAGCGTTGAAAAAGTTGGAAGAAATTAGATAGGAAAAGATACAGAGTGATTCAAATGTAGAGATGTCATGGAAAAAAATCGTAAAAAATCGAAATTTAATTATCGATTGCTCCTTTCCTATTAGAAATAAAAGAACCAAAAAATACGTTTCTAACGTATTTCGGCGAGCTCTTTCCGATAGGGCACATGGAATTTCGATTTGAATCCATTTTGACCCGCAAAAAATTAAATTCCGTCAATAAATTTCATGAAAAAACGTAATTTCCAGTTTTTCCCAAATTTTTCCAATTTCCAGTCGTTTTAGGTATAGGTAAATGTATTGCAAAAAGAAAGTATTTGAGATTCTTTAGTTTTATGTTGAAATACGTTTTTCTGTCCGATATTCCGGTTTCGACTTATTCAGTGCCAAAGTGGGGTCTACAAAGGGCATTTTTCGACATAAAAAAATTCAAAAGAATTACTTCCCATTTTCCGAATATCGCCAATTTCAATAGGGTTCGGAACACTCCGGTCTTCTACAACCTCTGAAAATTTAAATCGATTTAGTTAAGTTTTGCGACCTGTAATCGATTTCAACGAAAATCGCTGAAATTTCGACTTTGATGTTTACTAACTCCGAAACGGAACACCCGGTATAACTGAATTTTTTACCGAAGCTAGTCGCACTATCCCTCTATTAACCCAGAAAATTTGGTTGCTGCCCCTCTAACCATTTTCGAGAAAAAAAATTGAAAAGGTGAAAATGTCGAAACGGACGACAACATACATACATACACACATTTTCTGACCAACGGCTCGGTATATAGACCGAGCCTGAAAGGCGGTCTATAACTAGATTGCGTAGACCGCCTAATCGCCCCCCGAGGGGGCTCTATAAGGTCGGTAATATCATCATTGTCATGCCCTGAAAATTTCGTGTTTCTAGGCCAAGTATTAAGGAAGATATCACACTCCTTCGGACTGATGATGGAGAATAGACCGCCCTTCGTGACCCCATCGCTACATACATACAAACACCTACACGTAGAAACTATTTTTGCCAACAAAAATACTTTTCGGACACCCTGTATACATACATACAAACATAAACACATATTAATACAAATATATTTGATTTGCTTGAAATTCGACCTAATAAAGTTTATCTAAGTACTAATAGGAGTATTTGCCCATTCCAAGAATTTTTGGACACCCTGTATACATTCAATCTAACACTCACACGTTTAAATAGGAATATAGACGATTTTCTTGAAATCCGCCTTAATTACGTTTATTTTGGTCGTATTAAAATGAGTTGCAAATACTAAGACTTTTCGGACACCCTGTATACACACGTACAAGCATAAACACATAGTAATACAAATATAGACGATTTTCTTGAAATCCGCCTTAATTAAGTTTATTTAGGTCCTAATAAAAGGAGTTGCACCCTGTATACACACGTACAATCATAAACACATAGTAATATAAATATAGACGATTTTCTTGAAATCCGCCTTAATTAAGTTTATTTTGGTCCTAATAAAAGGAGTTGCAAATAATAAGACTTTTCGGACACCCTGTATACACACGCACAAGCATAAACACATAGTAATACAAATATAGATAATTTTCTTGAAATCCGCCTTAATTAAGTTTATTTTGGTCCTAATAAAAGGAGTTGCAAATAATAAGACTTTTCGGACACCCTGTATACACACGTACAAGCATAAACACATATTAATACAAATATATTCGATTTACTTGAAATTCGACCTAATAATGTTTATCTAAGTACTAATAGGAGTATTTGCCCATTCCAAACTAAGACTTTTCCAACACCCTGTATACAAACATATAAATCCGTACACATAGAAATGCAAATATATACCTACGATTTGCTTTAAATCCGACCATCGAGTTACTATTTGTACGAAAGGCAAAGGTATTTGCCCATTCAAAGACTTTTCGGACACCCTGTATACATACATAAAAACACAACACAACACGACACATGGTAATTTAAATATTTTCGATTTTCTTGAAAACCGACCCTATTAATTTTATCTTCGTACTTATGACAAAGTTATTTGCGCATATAAAGACTTTTCGGACACCCTGTAGGCATATACAGAATCACCCACATGCCGAAAGGTATAAAATGTACTTTCGAATCGTTCAGGTTACTTTAAAAGGGAGTCAATTCATTTCCCTAAAATTAAATTTGGCAAAGATATTTCCCCATACAAAGACTTTTTGGACATTCTGTTGTGTACCAACATATAAACAACCACACAAAGGAATGAAAAATTTGCGATTTCCTTGAAATAAGACTCATTAAAGTTTTTCTTCGCTCTAATGACAAAGATATTTGCGCATACAAAGACTTTTCGGACACCCTGTAGACATATATACAATCATGCACATACCGGAAGGTATAAAATGTATTTTAGAATCGTTCTGGTTATTTTAAAAACGATCCGAATCAAGTCATTTCCCTAAAATTAAATTAAAATTATTCAATAATAATTAATATATTGCCCCAAAAGTATACACGCTCATGGTTAGAAAATAAAATGCATATTTTGGGATTTTTTCGATGCCACTGAGCTTCATATTAGAATCTTCAATGACGCTTTGTAGCGTCATAGGAAAATCGATTAAAATGGTATTTAATCGGTATAATATGAAATGAAATGTCTTTCTACCGAAAGTATAAGGTCCCTAAATGCATTGCCCGGTAAATTCGAGGCCGAAGTTGGTCCGGACTCCTTCCAATCTCGCATCAAAATGCTGACATTTTGGCCAAATTGTGACATTTCATACATTATAATTAAATGAATAAATTTCCCCGTATAGAAATTGATTTTTAAATGCCTTTGCAGGACCTCAGCAAAATTAATGAAATTGGTATTTAATGCTCAAATCGTCCAATGAAATGTACCGCTATTAAAAATATAAAGTCCATTTTACCTTTGCCATGTATATTTCAAGCCGAAATCGGTCCAGGAAGCTTCCAATATCGCTACAAAAACTGTTATTTTCATGACATTTTGACAGGTCATATTTTAATTTCGATGTAAAGAGGGTCAATTGTTTTGTCAAGGCACGGCTTTTATATATGCACTTTTTAAAATTTTTCCTGCAGCGATGCAAAAAAAGGTATTTATTTATAACTTTAACGAAAAAATATGGAGTTTTAATTAGTTAGGAGTGTTCTTAGATGATCAGGGAAGAAAATAAACCAAAAAAGAATCGTTAAATAAGAGAAATAATATATAATAATGCCTTTTAAATATGAATTTTGATGGAAAAAAACAGAAAAAATGAGTTTTTACCCCCTAAATCAGGCCCTGGATCACCCATTCGGGATTCATTTTAAAGCCTGATTATATCCCCAACGGATAGCGTTGAAAAAGTTAGAAGAAATTAGATAGGAAAAGATACAGAGTGATTCAAATGTAGAGATGTCATGAAAAAAAATCGTAAAAAATCGAAATTTAATTATCGATTTCTCCTTTCCTATTAGAAATAAAAGAACTAAAAAATACGTTTCTAACGTATTTCGGCGAGCTCTTTCCGATAGGGCACATGGAATTTCGATTTGGATCCATTTTGACCCCCCAAAAAATTCAAAACCGTCAAAAATTTGCATGAAAAATCGTAATTTCCACTTTTTCTCAAATTTTTCCAATTTGCAGTCGTTTTAGGTATAGGTAAATGTATTGCAAAAAGAAAGTGTTTGAGATTCTTTAGTTTTAAGTTCAAATACATTTTTCTGTCCGATGTTCCAGTTTCGACTTATTCAGTGCCAAAGTGGGGTCTACAAACAGCATTTTTCGACATAAAAAAATTCAAAAAAATTACTTCCCATTTTCCGAATACCGCCAGTTTCAATAGGGTTCTGAAGCTCCCGGTCCTCCACAACCTCCAAAAATTTAAATCGATTTAATTCACTTTTGCGACCTGTAATCGATTTCAACGGAAATCGCTGAAATTTCGACTTTGGCGTTTAATAACTCCGAAACGCAACACCCTGTATAACTGAATTTTCTACCGAAGCTAGCCGCACTATCCCTCTATTAACCCAGAAAATTTGGTTGCCGCCTCTATAACCGTTTTCGAGAAAAAAAATTGAAAATGTGAAAATGTCGAAACGGACGACAACACACGGCCATACACACATTTTTCTGACCAAGGGCTCGGTATATAGACCGAGCCTGAAAGGCGGTCTATAACTAGATTGCATAGAGCGCCTAATCGCCCCCGAGGGGCTCTATAAAGTCGGTAATATCGTCATTGTCATGCCCTGAAAGTTTTGTGTTTCTAGGCCATGTATTAAGGAAGATATCACACTCCTACGGACTGATGATGCAGAATAGAGCGCCCTTCGTAACCGTACATACAAACACATATTACATATAAATACAATATGTACGATTTCGCTGAAACCCTACTAAATTAAACTTGTCATCTTTCGATCGGCTTTGAACCATACATTAGATAACATCATCTTCCTGAAATGGTCGAGCTGGATGAAGATTGGTGGCGAGCCATTCGGGCACGCCACTGATGTCTCTATGGAAAAAAATTGTGCATACATATTATGAACGTCGCTTCTTTCAATCTAAGAAGCCGTTCGCGAGTTGTAAGTTGTTAACTTTAACCCTAATCGTTGCTATGGCAATCAGTAAAATTGAAAATTGCAAAAATATTTTTCAATGATTGACCGAATTCTACTTAGATGCGAAATTTCTACTCTGCAACTCAATAAATAACGGAGAAATCAAATTGATCGTCGTCATGACTACCAAAAATCGAAATTATTTTCAAATAAAAAGTAGTTTACTTCCATCCCTTTCGATAGCCACCTCACTCGTTCCAATCGCAGAAGGCGTCCGCGAGTTAAATTGTCAACTTTATCCTTAATCGTTGCTATGCCAACCATGGGAATCGATTTTTCCAGATATATTTTTGAATGAGTGACCGAATTCTTCCGAGATATCAGTTTTCAACTTTCCAACTCAATAAATAACGAAAATAGCAAATTGTTCATCGTCCCGGAATTATGTATTTTGCGGTTAAAATACTTGGACTTAATAAATTACTCGTAGACTTGAATTATGTGTGTTTTTATTTTAACTCAAGCAAAGCTGGTAACAAACTAAGACACTTACAATATGGTATTTTTCTTTATATACTAAAATGATCCTAAAAGTGAAGATAAATCCTGGCATAGATAGATAAAATACGGGAATTACATGAATTAACAAATATCAGAGATTATCATAGTAGATATAACTCAGTATGAAAAGATAACACCTGGTATAATGTAATGTAAGGTAAAATTCGATAATTATCATAAAAAGATAAAGTCCAGCATGAAAGATAAAATACGGTAAAAAGGCGACGCAGCATCTTCTCGAGTCTTATCTGTTGGTGAGGGTATTCTCCAGTGGCGTATCCTGATAGTTTGGTTGTGATACATAACTCCTCCCGTCTGAGATAAAGCCTTAGGGTTGAAAACGTTTTCTAAGGCTGCTCTTTCATTTCCAAATCTTCTATCTTGGTTTTCCTTTTACTTTTACATTGGTATGGATAAGGGTAACAGGTTCTGTAGTAGCATGTTACCGCCAAGAAAACAATCATTGCGACCATAAGGTATATGAGGACATGGATCCATGTAGGCATCGATTTTTCCTCTAATAGTGCTGGATCTTCTAAAATGTTTACTTCATGTTGTGTATTTAACTTTTTGGTCAAATGTTTGATTTCTTCTAAGTCCAAGCTGGTAAGTTTAATGTGAGTAGAGCGTTCTGGCAGCAGTGAAAGGTTTAACTGAGGAAGCTGAATTATTACAGCAGGTGAAATGTGATCATTTCCAGCAGAGAACACTTCTTGGTTAATGAAGTAGTGACAATTACTTGGGATAGTGATTATATAACTGCCAGGGATTAGTTCATGAAGCTTTTCAACGGAACAGCTTTCAGTGAGGACGATGTTTGCTCCAGTGGTGAAGAGGATGTTGTGTGGGGTAACTTGGTTGGCTATTGCTTTGTCCAAATGAACTGGGACAGTGGTGCAGTTGTTTGGCTTATTGTTCTTTATGATGCTGACAACACAATCGTCTTCTGTTTGCAGATGATTCAGACAGTAGTGGACGTTTTCTACTTCTTCGCATGGTTCATTTTGATATTGATGGAGAACACTTCTCTCATTTAGGATAAGGTAAGGTTTACAAGGAAGAATTATTTTATTATTAATTGGAATGGGGTAAATAAAATATGTTTTAAAATTTTGAGGCATTAAAATTGGAAAGTGAATCAGAAAAATAATTCGGTCGTCCTTAAAGAGTAATTGAATTCCCAAGAAAGAGTAATAGCTATGATGGTCTGTAAAATTAACTAATTGAGTGGAAGGGTAAGAAACCTTTATTTTTGTAATAATAGAATTTAGGTTTTTTAAAGGCAAAAATACAGGATGAATTTTGTTGACATTAGCAAAACTTATGGCATTAGTTACTTCATTTAAATGAATCTGTAAAATTAAAAGAGAATTTATAATCAAGTTTAAAGTATTTACTTCGTTTATTCCTTCAGAGAATTGATCGATATTTTGGGTTATCATTAACATATTAGATTTTATTTGCGAAATGCTATTATTCGTTATTGCCATAATTTCCTTTGCTAAAGTAATCTGTTCGTTAATCTTTTCCTGAAGTAGATGATCACTTTTATCGAGATGCTTAAGAATTAAGTCTATTCTTCTGCCATCTTCGGCATCTAAGGTTCCAAAAAGCCATTTGGATACTTTACCACCAAGGTCTATTAATCCGCGTTTTGATCTTTTGGGATAAATAATTTCTAAAGAAGTATCAATATAGGATAATAATGTATTTGCTTGTTTTATTAAGTTTATCGTATGAGAGCCAAGATTTTTCCTTGATATTGCAAACGATAATTGTGACTTTAAATGATTTCTTATATTAGTGAATTCTGAAATATTTAAATAAGTAATAAAAGTGTGTCTGCTTGTTATTATGCGTGTGGATTTTAAACTAAC
Source organism: Philopedon plagiatum (assembly GCA_963971165.1). Classification (NCBI taxonomy): domain Eukaryota; kingdom Metazoa; phylum Arthropoda; class Insecta; order Coleoptera; family Curculionidae; genus Philopedon; species Philopedon plagiatum. Next base: position 11,069 of record CAXARB010000308.1, read on the forward strand.
AGGTAAAATTGGGTTAGTAAGCTTTTGAATAGAGGCATTAGTACTTATAATTATAAGGGTTAATAATAGGATGAGAAAAAGTCTCATCTGAAACAAAAGAGAAAACATTAGTGTTTTTTGCGTTTCTTTATGTTATGTTTGGAGTATTTTGAGACATCAGTTTTAACTTTGTTTTTTGTTTGTGCTACTGGGATTATTTTTGTAAATCTAGGAGCTAGTTTATCTCTTGGTTGTTCTTTGTGATAAACTGCATCGTTTTCTGACAAGGTAATTGGTTCTTTTCGATTAGCATTTATTTTGTCTAGTTGTTGTTGTTTCTTTTCTTTAACTTTTTCTGTAATTTCTTTATATTTTTCTTTGATTTTTTCTTTGTGGTCTTGCACATATTTAGACACAATATGTTTTTCTTCGACGTCAAATGGGTCTTTAGAGTTAAAGTGACCGGATACTATTTCGAATGGTGTATGATCTGTAGAAGAGTGAATGGAATTGTTGTAGTGTAACAATGAATACTTTATAATGTTAATAAGAGATTCTTTAGGGTTTGTTTGAGTTTTTATTCTTATCTGCTCTAATAGTGTGGAATGAAGTCTTTCGATGTAACTATTCGAGTTTGGATTCTTTGGGGTGGTATAATGGATCTCAATTTTATGTAGTTTGCAAAAATCAGTAAAGCTATTGTTATTGAACTCAATTCCATTGTCGCAAATTATCATTTCTGGCAGACCGTAGTGTGATATAAAGGTCAATAAACCATCGAGAACATTAACTGCATTTACTCCAGGAATGGGATATACTTGGGCAAATTTAGAAAATGTGTCAATTATGGTTACAAATTTTTCTTTTGCTATTGACAGCGTGTCGATATGGATTCTAGCAAAAGGTTTGAATCCTATTGGGATGGGTTGGAATTTAAATTCATTAGGTTTTCTCTCGTATTTTGACTTTTGGCAAATGATACAGTTATTTATGTAGTTCGTAACATCCTTGATCATGGTAGGCCAATAATAGTTTCTTTTGAGAGAATCTAAAGTAGTTGTTATGCCACGATGTCCAGTCTTATAGACATGGTGATAGTTCATCTTGTCTTGTTGATCATTTTGTGTCGTAACATCAGTCAATTTTAAAGAACAAATCATTAATTTTGAAGGGACTCTAACGATTTTTTCTTGAATATGTTTAAGAAAAGTCTTTTCGTCATCTTTATTTGGAAAATGAAGATGATATGTGGTTTTGTTATTTAAGTTTGCTATGTACTCTTCTAAATCTTCTTCCATGTTTCTTCTACGGAGATTAATAAAATACCTTTGATTGTCAAAAATTTTTTCTTTTATAACTCTGGGCACTGGGGATGCGTCAGATATTTTGACGATCATTTGATGTTTATGGTGATTTAACGGTTTATCACAATAGGGGTAGGAAAGTAGTGGAGGTTCGTCTGCAGAGTGTATTGTGGTAACATAGTTCTCATTGCTTTTGAAAAACTCTCGAATGGTTGTATCTATATCTCCTGATTCGTTCATCATTGAACCAACTTTGTCTGTTTGTTTTTGATTTACTGTATTGGTTGCTTCGTTTATGGGTGAAATATTTCTGGATAGACTGTCAGCTACATTATTATCTTTGCCCTTAATGTAATCAGTATCAAAGTCATACTCGGATAGCAATAATTTCCACCTGACCAATTTAGAATTGGGCTCTTTCAGGCTCTCTAACCATTTTAAGGGTTTATGGTCTGTCTTTACTTTGAAGTGTCTTCCAAATATGTAGGGTCGAAAGTACTTAATTGACCAAACAATCGCTAATAGCTCTTTTTCTGTGACTGAGTAATTTATTTCATTTGGATTCAATGTTCTACTTGCATAGCAAACTGGTTTTCCATCCTGACTTAGAACGCTTCCAATGGCATATTTACTTGCGTCTGTAGTGAGTGTAAAGATTTTTGAAAAATCTGGATGGATTAAAATGGGCTCATTACAAAGAATCAGTTTACAGGTTTCAAATGCATTTTTGAAGTCTTCCGTGTGTTCAACTTTTTTACCTTTTCTCAAACATAGTGTCATCGGTTTTGTAATCTTTGCAAGATTGTTAATAAATTTTCTGTAAAAGCCAACCATTCCCAAAAAGCTCTTAATTTCTTTATGTGTTTTGGGTAATGGCATTTTCAGTATAGCGTCTATTTTCTTTGGGTTAGGTTTAATGCCCTCTGTGGTTACAATATGGCCTAAGAATTCCGTTTCGTGTTTTAGAAATTCACATTTATCAGGCTGAACTTTTAAGTTGTACTCTTGAAGTTTTTTAAATATCTCCTTTAAATTAAGTATGTGTTCATCCAATGTTGTTGAAAAAACTATGACATCATCCATGTAAACTAGGCAAGTTTTATTGATAAAATCTTTGAGAACTTCGTTAATCATTCTCTGAAAAGTAGATGGTGCATTTTTGAGGCCAAAAGGCATCCTTAAAAATTCATAATGCCCATGATCTGAGGAGAATGCTGTTTTCTCGATACTTTCCTTATGCATCTTAATCTGGTGAAATCCACTTGCCAAGTCTAATGTGGTGAAATATTGGCATCTGCCAAGTTTATCAAGTAAATCGTCGATATTAGGTATAGGAAATCTATCCTGAATAGTTTTGGAATTTAATTTTCGAAAGTCGATTACTAGGCGCCATTTAGGGATTCCACTGGCATCTAACTTTTTTGGAACTATCCATATAGGACTTGACCAAGGGCTGGTACTATTTCTTATGATGCCATCTTCTAACATTTTTTGAATTTGATCCTTTACTTCCTTTTTGTGGACTTCTGGTAGTCTATAAGATCTTGTATAAATTGGCTCTTCATCTGTAGTTACTATTTTGTGAGTTGTCTGAGTTGTTGATGACAAGGGCTCATTCTGATTTTGAAATATTGAAGAAAATTGTCTGCATAGCTTTAGGATCTTGTATTTTTCTTCTTCTTCTAAATGACCTAGTCTTAAAAGATGCTCAATTAGATTTTGATCTGGGGTTGTAGAATCGGTTTCTATTTCTGCTTGGTATATTTCATAGTCATTTATTGGGAATACTTTTAAAGGTCTTGGAAGGTTAAAATAGGTATCTTCAATGTTAACATTGTAAATTTCAACTATAGCATGTCCATTCTCTACAGTGCTTATTCCTTCAGGTATAAAACAATGTGGGTTGATTGATTGGTAAGGGATATAGTATGTACCATCTTCTTTAGCATTTGTTGGGAGTCTCATCCTTAGGACTTCATTTTCGTTTACTGTGACATTAAAGCAGTTATAATCTGAGGGAGAACACTGATAAACCGGAATTTTAAGGTTATGTCTTTCAAGATAATTCTGTTGCAAATTCCAATTGAAACCCATATTTTTAAGATCTCTAAAACTTATTAAACCATCGAAAAAAGGGTGAAAATCAAATAGGGTAAAAATTAAAACTTCATTTGTTTGAAATTCCTTAAAAGCCGGAATTCGCGCTTCATATTTGGATTCTTGTTGACCACAAGATGTTTTGATTATATTGGGTTTTATGACAATAAATTCAGAAAAATACTGTTTTGCAACATGGGGATTTAGTAATGAAATATGACTGCCTGAGTCAATTAATAATTTTAGGGTTTTGTCAAAAAAGGAAATTTTAATAAACGGAAGTTTGCGTGAATCTGTGTCATTTACTAGGTAGAATTCATTACAGAGGCTTCTTGATAAAAATTTTCATCTCCTGGGGTTTCTGTGGGTATGTATGACGTCATTGACGTGTATTCTGCAGCGTCAGTATATTGTTCCTCTAATTCATCAGTATTAGTTTGTTCTGGGATATAATTCTGGTTTTCAAAATATTGCTCTTCGAAGTTCTGGTAATATTCGTGTGAGTCGTCATCAGAATTTTCTAGGTTATACAATTCTTCAAATTGAAATTTGGGGGGTCTTGATTGTGGTTGGAATGCATTTGGATTTGGAGATCTATATTGGAAATTATTTGTTGGTCTAAATTGATTTCCTGCTGTGGGTTGCGAGATATTTCTTGGAGCCAAAGTTTGTCTAGTTATTATGGACATTGGAGTTGGTGCTTCTTTCGAAGTCTGTCCAGTTGGTTTGAAAACGTTGGTTTTAGTAGGATTTCCAAATACTTGCTGGTTCGTAAAATATTTTCTTTGTGGTAATTGCCTTGGTGAAATATTTATTGGCTGACTAGGGAAATTTTGTTTAAATCCCGATTGTTGTCCTGTAAAATTTTGTTTAAAACCTGAAAATGCAGGTGTGAAAGTCTGTGGTATGTGTCTTCCATACGTTTGTTGGCATCCTTGATTCGTAGGTGCTTTAAAATTTGGTAAGGGAATATGTTGATTGGTATTCCTTTTAGTTTCGTTACATAGGGACAAAAAATTTTCTTCCTCTATTACATAATTCATCGCTTCTTCTATGCATGTAGGGTTCTTAAGCCTTACGCCTGTTTGAATTTGATGGGGTAGGTATTTTATAAAAGAAACCAAAAGTAATTTTTCTATATTGCCAATTTGTGCGATTTTTGCATTAGCCTGTAGGGTATTATCGTTATTAATAGAGGTGAAAATCAGACTTCTAAAATATTGGCAGCGAATGCCAAAATTATAAGGTGTTTCTCTCGGGTTTGGTTTTAAGTTATGAAGCTCGTTTAACAAACAAGTGAAAGATCTTTGATCACTAAAAGAAAGTCTTAAAACATCTTTTACTTTATCCCAAGTATCTAATTCTGTGCGACTAGATATTAAAGTTAAAGCTTTACCTTTAAGTTTCCCTAAAATACCACGAAAAATAAGTTTTTTAATTGCGTCACTTTCATCTCTAAAATTATTAAAAGTATCATCGCATGCTGCGATAAAATTATTCAGCTCGCAAGGGTCGTTTTCAAATTGTGGTATAATATCCAAGAAAAGTCTTAACTGTTGATAATTGGTATTATTTACTGACATGTTTGGTGATAAATTAATATTGGCAAGATTATTTATTATATCTTCTACTTCAGAATTGGATTCAAGATCAAAATCAAATGCGTTAATTGGGTTATCAACAGGGGATTTCTCTGACAAGGTGTCAGTTTCACTTTCAGATTCTGAACTAATGTTGGCTAAATCCGTAAACTTTTTCCTAAATTCCTTATTTTTCTTAGCAGTTTCTTTTAATCCGCTAAACATTAAACATTAAGAAAACAAAAATGCAGGAAAAATAAATTCTATACTTATAGGATAAAAATAAAAAAGAGAAATTTTATAAATGAGAGAAATGCAAACAAACAATAATCAAAAATGAGACAATGGTTATTTCTTACCATGCGTCAAAGTTTCTTCTTTCTTCTTTGTGTTTCACTGTGTCACTTAACTAAAGCCAAACAAGGGATATCCGTTCCGTCGAATGACTTGCTGTACCCCACTTTTGGATGTGCAGGCAATGTTCCAAAAATTAAGGCCCGGTGTGTCAAGAAAAGAAATATGCGGTTTCTTCTTGAACACGATTTTTTGAAAGTCCCGTTAAAGATTTGAAAATCACCAGAGTTCGTAAACCACTATCTATATAGTCAGTACGGCACTATGTTTCGAAATCACTATCCATAAAGTCAATACGGCACTATGTTTCGAAGTTCACTATCCATACAGTCAATACAGCACTATGTTTCACTTATCTGTACAGGACAATCCTACCGACTGCGCCAGTTATGTATTTTGCGGTTAAAATACTTGGACTTAATAAATTACTCGTAGACTTGAATTATGTGTGTTTTTATTTTAACTCAAGCAAAGCTGGTAACAAACTAAGACACTTACAATATGGTATTTTTCTTTATATACTAAAATGATCCTAAAAGTGAAGATAAATCCTGGCATAGATAGATAAAATACGGGAATTACATGAATTAACAAATATCAGAGATTATCATAGTAGATATAACTCAGTATGAAAAGATAACACCTGGTATAATGTAATGTAAGGTAAAATTCGATAATTATCATAAAAAGATAAAGTCCAGCATGAAAGATAAAATACGGTAAAAAGGCGACGCAGCATCTTCTCGAGTCTTATCTGTTGGTGAGGGTATTCTCCAGTGGCGTATCCTGATAGTTTGGTTGTGATACATAACTCCGGCAACGAAATGTCAAAATTATTTTCACATAAAAAAGTAGTGTACTTTCTAACATTTCGATCGTCACTTTACTGGTTTCAATCAGATAAGCCGTTCGCGAGTTAAAAATGATCAACTTTATGCTCAATCGTTGCTATGGTAATCATCGGAATCAAAATTTATAAAAATATTTTTGAATGATTGACCGAATTCTACCCAGATATCAAATTTCAACTCTAAAACTCAATAAATAATGGAAATAGCAAACTGTTCGTCGTCATGGCAACGAAATGTCAAAATTATTTTCACATAAAAAAGTAGCTTACTTCGTTCCCTTTCGATTGCCACCTCACTCGTTTCAATCAGATCAGCCGTACGTGAGTTAGAAATTGTCAACTTATCCTTAATAGTTGCTATAGAAACCATGCGAATCAAAATTTACGCATATAATTTTGAATGATTGACCGAATTCTTCCCATATATCAAATTTCAGCTCTCTAACTCAATAAATATCGGAAATAGCAAATTTTTCGTCGTCATGCCAACGAAATGTCGAAATTATTTTCAAATAAAATAGCTTACTTCCTCCCCTTTCGATTGCCACATCACTCTTTTCAATCGAATAATCCGTTCTCAATTAATAACAAATCTAAGCAACATTTAAATCAGACCCGTCATTGTGATTTACCCCGTATACTGCCTCATGGAATAGCCTTTCTATGATGCTTCGCCGCGTCATCGAAAAATTGTTAAAATTGGTATTTAATGACTAATTCTTCAAATTATATGTTCCGAAATCCACACGGGAAGGTCTATAGAGGCGGGGTATTATACAAGTCGAAAACGGTTCAGAAACCCTAAAATCTCGCAAGGAAAACTGGCATTTTTGCGACATTTCGACCCTTCATATTTTAATACATTTCTCCGTATGAAACTGATTTTGACATGCATTTCCATGGTCTGAGAAAAATTAAAAAAATTCGTATTTAATGCTTAAATCGTCCAATGAAGCGTATTTTAACTAAAAATATAAAGTCCGTTTTACCTTTGCCATGTATATTTCAAGCCGAAATCGGTCCAGGAAGCTTCCAATATCGCTACAAAAACTGTTATTTTCATGACATTTTGACAGGTCATATTTTAATTTCGATGTAAAGAGGGTCAGTTTCATTTGTTTTTTTTTTCAAGGCACGGCTTTTATATATGTACTTTTTAAAATTTTTCCTGCAGCGATGCAAAAAAAGGTATTTATTTATAACTTCAACGAAAAAATATGGATTTTTAATTAGTTAGGAGTGTTCTTAGATGATCAGGGAAGAAAATAAACCAAAAAAGAATCGTTAAATAAGAGAAATAATATATAATAATGCCTTTTAAAGATGAATTTTGGTTGAAAAAAACCGAAAAAATGAGTATTTACCCCCTAAATGCGGCCCTGGATCACCCATTCGGGATTTGTTTTAAAGCCTGATTATATCCCCAAGGGATAGCGTTGAAAAAGTTGGAAGAAATTAGATAGGGAAAGATACAGAGTGATTCAAATGTAGAGATGTCATGAAAAAAAATCGTAAAAAATCTAAATTTAATTATCGATTGCTCTTTTCCTATTAAGAATGAAGGAACCAAAAAATACGTTTATAACGTAGTTCGGCGAGGTCTTTGCGATAAGGTACATGGGATTTCGATTTGAATCCATTTTGACCCCCAAAAAAATTGACAACCGTCAAAGATTTGCATGAAAATTCGTAATTTCCAGTTTTTCCCAAATTTTTCCAATTTCCAGTCGTTTTAGGTATAGATAAATGTATTGCAAAAAGAAAGTATTTGAGATTCTTTAGTTTTATGTTCAAATACGTTTTTCTATCCGAGGCTCCGGCTTCGACTTATTCAGTGCCAAAGTGGGGTCTACAAACAGCATTTTTCGACATAAAAAAATTCAAAAAAATTACTTCCCATTTTCCGAATACCGCCAGTTTCAATAGGGTTCTGAAGCTCCGGGTCCTCTACAACCTCAGAAAATTTAAATCGATTTAATTTAGTTTTGCGACCTGTAATCGATTTCATAGGAATTCGCGGAAATTTCGACTTTGACGTTTAATAACTCCGAAACGGAACACCCTCTGTAACTGAAGTTTTTACCGAAGCTAGTCACACTATCCCTCTATTAACCCTGAAAATTTGAACGTTCCACTTCCAACCATCTCGGAGAAAAAAATTGAGATTGTCGAAAAACACGATTTGTCAACCGGCGAACATTTTCCTCACGGACGGGTCGGTATATAGAGCGCTGTTGGCGCTCTATAACTAGGGTGCATAGACCGCCTAATCGCCCCCCGAGGGGTCTCTATAAGGTCGGTAATATCATCATTGTCACGCCCTGAAAATTTCGTGTTGCTAGGCCATGTATTAAGGAAGATATCACACTCCTTCGGACTGATGATGGAGAATAGACCGCCCTTCGTAACCGTATCGCTATATACATACAAACACATATTACATATTGGACGATTTAAGCATTAAATACGAATTTTTTTAATTTTTCTCAGACCATGCAAATGCATGTCAAAATCAGTTTCATACGGAGAAATGTATTAAAATATGAAGGGTCGAAATGTCGCAAAAATGCCAGTTTTCCTTGCGAGATTTTAGGGTTTCTGAACCGTTTTCGACTTGTATAATACCGGGCAACGCCTCTATAGACCTTCCCGTGTGGATTTCGGAACATATAATTTGAAGAATTAGTCATTAAATACCAATTTTAACAATTTTTCGATGACGCGGCGAAGCATCATAGAAAGGCTATTCCATGAGGTAGTATACGGGGTAAATCACAATGACGGGTCTGATTTAAATTTTGCTTAGATTTGTTATTAATTGAGAACGGATTATTCGATTGAAAAGAGTGATGTGGCAATCGAAAGGGGAGGAAGTAAGCTATTTTATTTGAAAATAATTTCGACATTTCGTTGGCATGACGACGAAAAATTTGCTATTTCCGATATTTATTGAGTTAGAGAGCTGAAATTTGATATATGGGAAGAATTCGGTCAATCATTCAAAATTATATGTGTAAATTTTGATTCGCATGGTTTCTATAGCAACGATTAAGGATAGAGTTGACAATTTCTAACTCATGTACGGCTGATCTGATTGAAACGAGTGAGGTGGCAATCGAAAGGGAACGAAGTAAGCTACTTTTTTATGTGAAAATAATTTTGACATTTCGTTGCCATGACGACGAACAGTTTGCTATTTCCATTATTTATTGAGTTTTAGAGTTGAAATTTGATATCTGAGTAGAATTCGGTCAATCATTCAAAAATATTTTTATAAATTTTGATTCCGATGATTACCATAGCAACGATTGAGCATAAAGTTGATCATTTTTAACTCGCGAACGGCTTATCTGATTGAAACCAGTAAAGTGACGATCGAAATGTTAGAAAGTTCACTACTTTTTTATGTGAAAATAATTTTGACTTTTCGTTGCCGGGACGATGAACAATTTGCTATTTTCGTTATTTATTGAGTTGGAAAGTTGAAAACTGATATCTCGGAAGAATTCGGTCACTCATTCAAAAATATATTTGGAAAAATCGATTCCCATGGTTGGCATAGCAACGATTAAGGATAAAGTTGACAATTTATAACTCGCGGACGCCTTCTGCGATTGGAACGAGCGAGGTGGCTATCGAAAGGGATGGAAGTAAACTACTTTTTTATTTGAAAATAATTTCGATTTTTGGTAGTCATGACGACGATCAATTTGATTTCTCCGTTATTTATTGAGTTGCAGAATAGAAATTTCGCATCTAAGTAGAATTCGGTCAATCATTGAAAAATATTTTTGCAATTTTCAATTTTAATGATTGCCATAGCAACGATTAGGGGTAAAGTTAACAACTTACAACTCGCGAACGGCTTCTTAGATTGAAAGAAGCGACGTTCATAATATGTATGCACAATTTTTTTCCATAGAGACATCAGTGGCGTGCCCGAAGGGCTCGCCACCAATCTTCATCCAGCTCGACCATTTCAGGAAGATGATGTTATCTAGTGTATGGTTCAAAGCCGATCGAAAGATGACATTCAAAAATATTTTTATAAATTTTAATTCCGATGATTACCATAGCAACGATTGAGCATAAAGTTGATCATTTTTAACTCGCGAACGGCTTATCTGATTGAAACCAGTAAAATGACGATCGAAATGTTAGAAAGTTCACTACTTTTTTATGTGAAAATAATTTTGACTTTTCGTTGCCGGGACGATGAACAATATGCTATTTTCGTTATTTATTGAGTTGGAAAGTTGAAAACTGATATCTCGGAAGAATTCGGTCACTCATTCAAAAATATATCTGGAAAAATCGATTCCCATGGTTGGCATAGCAACGATTAAGGATAAAGTTGACAATTTATAACTCGCGGACGCCTTCTGCGATTGGAACGAGTGAGGTGGCTATCGAAAGGGATGGAAGTAAACTACTTTTTTATTTGAAAATAATTTCGATTTTGGGTAGTCATGACGACGATCAATTTGATGTCTCCGTTATTTATTGAGTTGCAGAATAGAAATTTCGCATCTATGTAGAATTCGGTCAATCATTGAAAAATATTTTTGCAATTTTCAATTTTAATGATTGCCATAGCAACGATTAGGGGTAAAGTTAACAACTTACAACTCGCGAACGGCTTCTTAGATTGAAAGAAGCGACGTTCATTCTATAAGGTCGGTAATATTATCATTGTCATGCCCTGAAAAGTTCGTGTTTCTAGGCCATGTATTAAGGAAGATATCACAATCCTACGGACTGATGATGCAGAATAGACCGCCCTTCTTAACCGTATCGCTATATACATACAAACACATATTACATATAAATACAATATGTACGATTTCGCTGAAACCCTACTAAATTAAACTTGTCATCTTTCGATCGGCTTTGAACCATACATTAGATAACATCATCTTCCTGAAATGGTCGAGCTGGATGAAGATTGGTGGCGAGCCCTTCGGGCACGCCACTGATGTCTCTATGGAAAAAAATTGTGCATACATATTATGAACGTCGCTTCTTTCAATCTAAGAAGCCGTTCGCGAGTTGTAAGTTGTTAACTTTACCCCTAATCGTTGCTATGGCAATCATCAAAATTGAAAATTGCGAAAATATTTTTCCATGATTGACCGAATTCTACTTAGACGCGAAATTTCTACTCTGCAACTCAATAAATAACGGAGAAATCAAATTGATCGTCGTCATGACTACCAAAAATCGAAATTATTTTCAAATAAAAAAGTAGTTTACTTCCATCCCTTTCGATTGCCACATCACTCGTTCCAATCGCAGAAGGCGTCCGCGAGTTATAAATTGTCAACTTTATCCTTAATCGTTGCTATGCCAACCATGGGAATCGATTTTTCCAGATATATTTTTGAATGAGTGTCCGAATTCTTCCGAGATATCAGTTTTCAACTTTCCAACTCAATAAATAACGAAAATAGCAAATTGTTCATCGTCCCGGCAACGAAATGTCAAAATTATTTTCACATAAAAAAGTAGTGTACTTTCTAACATTTCGATCGTCACTTTACTGGTTTCAATCAGATAAGCCGTTCGCGAGTTAAAAATGATCAACTTTATGCTCAATCGTTGCTATGGTAATCATCGGAATCAAAATTTATAAAAATATTTTTGAATGATTGACCGAATTCTACCCAGATATCAAATTTCAACTCTAAAACTCAATAAATAATGGAAATAGCAAACTGTTCGTCGTCATGGCAACGAAATGTCAAAATTATTTTCACATAAAAAAGTAGCTTACTTCGTTCCCTTTCGATTGCCACCTCACTCGTTTCAATCAGATCAGCCGTACGTGAGTTAGAAATTGTCAACTTTATCCTTAATCTATAGAAACTATGCGAATCAAAATTTACACATATAATTTTGAATGATTGACCGAATTCTTCCCATATATCAAATTTCAGCTCTCTAACTCAATAAATATCGGAAATAGTAAATTTTTCGTCGTCATGCCAACGAAATGTCGAAATTATTTTCAAATAAAATAGCTTACTTCCTCCCCTTTCGATTGCCACATCACTCTTTTCAATCGAATAATCCGTTCTCAATTAATAACAAATCTAAGCAAACTTTAAATCAGACCCGTCATTGTGATTTACCCCGTATACTACCTCATGGAATAGCCTTTCTATGATGCTTCGCCGCGTCATCGAAAAATTGTTAAAATTGGTATTTAATGACTATCTATAATAGATACGGGAAGGTCTATAGAGGCATTGCCCAGTATTTTTCAAGTCGAAAACGGTTCAGAAAACCTAAAATCTCGCAAGTAAAACTGACATTTTTGCGACATTTCGACCCTTCATATTTTAATACATTTCTCCGTATGAAACTGATTTTGACATGCATTTGCATGGTCTGAGAAAAATTAAAAAAATTCGTATTTAATGCTTAAATCGTCCAATGAAATGTATTGTAAATAAAAATATAAACTCCGTTTTACCTTTGCCATGTATATTTCAAGCCGAAATCGGTCCAGGAAGCTTCCAAAGTAGAGTGTTTTCAGGCATACTAGATCAATCCAAATCCAAATCCCCCCACTCTTTTACATGTACATATATGGAGATACTGCACTCAATTCCAGGAAATGGCATCAAATCCCCCCACTCTTCACCCCACCAAAATCCCCCCACTCTTCACACTACCAAAATCCCCCCACTCTTCACACTACCAAACAGGATATATATCCAAAAAATCCCCCCACTCTTCACACTACCAAAATCCCCCCACTCTTCACCCCACCAAAATCCCCCCACTCTTCACACTACCAAAATCCCCCCACTCTTCACCCCACCAAAATCCCCCCACTCTTGACACTACCAAATCCTACCACTCTTATATCAAATCCATTCCTCCTACCCGCCACACCACTTTAATTCTCAATATTTGCAGTATTTAACACAATTCACAACGATGTCTGTAGCAGTCCCTATTGATTATTCATGGGACACAGAACATTGCGAAAGCTATAATCCACAAGAGTACATAGAAAACAATTTAATAATAATCAATCCACCTCCCAATCTATCTAAGAGTGCTAAAACAAAGTTTCGAACTCAACAGAGAAAGAAAGTTCAAGAATTGGAAGCAAAAAAGAAAAACTATGTCTTGTCCAACAGCAAATGTAATGTTTAGTCATGTAAGCGGAAAGAAAACCTTGCAGGATTTTACTACAGATGAACTAGAAATGTTACCTTTGGAATATTTAATTAATTATGCAGATCCTTTGGAACTCTTGGATGTATGGGGAAAATTACCAATGTCTTATAAATCAAGTTTTGATCTTCAAATTAAATTGCCATGTTTTTTTCATTATAATCGTCCTGACTGGAGCACACAATTCGATGGTCCTCCTGTATCCCAGAAATCATGTTTCGTGTGCTATAGAAACATAAAGTAGACTAATGTAGATAAACTCACTGTTATTTTTGTTCAAAAATAAACCTGTATTTTAATATATGTTTTATAAATGTCAAACAAATAATTAGAAGTATTATTCATTAATCCATGGATTTACAGCATCCCACCACCACCAAATCCCCCCACTCAAAATCGTTAAACATCATTACACAAAGCTTCACTCATTTCATCGTATTACAGCGCGTTACTTAAAAGGGTAAGTGCGGTTAAAACGCAAGTGTTGTACTAATTCGAACAATACACAGGTCAATACAGACCCCATATGTAGAGCGGTAGACCCGCCCAAAACAACAAATTCTTAAAAGTGGGTGGGTTGGAATGTACACACCAAAGTACATCTCCTAACACTCCGTGCGCATGTCTAGCACGCTCGGTGTGCGCGTGGTACGCATTTTGGTCTACTGCGCATATAAAAAAAATGGCGGCTCAAAAAAAAAAAAAAAAAAAAAAAAATGGCGGCTCAAAAAAAAAAAAAAAATAAAAATAAAAAAAAAAATGGCGGCTCAAAAAAAAAAAAAAAAAAAAAAAGTTTTTTATATTTTTCGTTTTTTTACATCTGCGCAATAGAGATGCGTATGGGCATGCCCCGCCCAGACGGATTCTCTTTATATTCTCTCTTCGCTTCTCGTTCTGCAGTCGCATCTTCAGCTGGATATAATACAGTTGTGTCTTCTCCTTGTTACGTATATATCCTCAGCGGTTAGTTAGCGTTGATATTATATTAATTGTTTTGTTTGTTTGTTTTTAAACATCAAATAAAAGTAAAAAATTTAAAAAGGTGTTTTGTGGACACGCGCTATGAACTTTTAGAATTAGACTGTAGTGATGAACAACTCTTTACGTTGCTTGAGGAAGGTATAGCGTTATGTAACAATGTTCTTGCAGGATCTATAAAATCAAAACATTTTAATGATCATATAAGTCTTATAAGTTTAGGTTTAGATTTATATGAATGGTTTACCGTAATGAGAGGAAGAAATCTGATTGCGGAAGAATAAGTGTAAGTTTCCCGCGCGTTTTTGTTTAGTTCCCATCATGTTTTCATGCAGTGAATGCAACAAGAGTTTTACTCATCAATCGAACGTTCATAGACATAAACGAGAAGCATGTCCTTGTATACCATCCTGTTCTCGGGAAAAACGAAAAACCAATACCCAGTTATGTGATATACCGTTGAAAAGATCCATAGTAGAAGACAGACCCCCATTACCTAAACTTACTTTATCGCGATGTAAAGATTGTGATACTTGGTATATAAAAAATAAACTTGCTGCGCATTTACGTTCAAACCTACATAAAAGTGCACTTAAAAGTATATTATTAAGTATATTGTTAGTAGTGTTTCTATGTTCAATAGATATGATATTATTCAAAGTATATTTGTATTATAAATAAAATTCAATAATAAAAAACATATCTACCATTGTACAGTATAAGTTAAGATTATATTATTTCAATAAAACTTCAATAGTGACACAGGAATGGAATCAGTTGTATAGAAAATCTTGTATAGAAGAATGTAATTCAAATGTGTGTCTAGTATTATTAAGTATATTGTTAGTAGTGTTTCTATGTTCAATAGGATATATATTATTCAAAGTATATTTGTATTATAAATAAAATTCAATAATAAAAACATATATATAATAATGGTTTTTATTCATAACAATACCTATAATTATATAACAATTTTACGTTTGCTAATGCACAATGCCATGGATTCACATTTTTGTGAAAATAACATTCTGGAATTTTCTTAAATTTTCCTTAATTTTATTAAATTATTATAAATTAATTAATTATTTTAAATAATTATTAAAATTACTTAATTTTGGTTCTTGGGCAATAGGAATAGCGTATATGAAATCTTCATCCAAAAACTTTTTTAAGAAGTTTATTTTTTCATTCCCTTTCACGTAAATTTTGGGCGATTGGTAAACTTCTAACATATGCTTTAAAATATTATCAATTTCATTAAGTTCTATATTTCCAAATTCCCATTTTAGTCCATGATACTCTTCGCCCCATTTAACCATTTTGAGATCGAGAGCAGATAACATATTTTTTTGAAATGGTGATTTAAACAGATAATTTGAGCAGCGAATACCATCATAAATCGCTAATTCTTTTGGAATGTATCCAAAGGAACTGTTATATCCTTGAATGTCGATAAAAAGTTCTGTCTTACACTCATTCATGGTTAGTCGCTAAATGATGTTTAAATCTATAAGATTAGTGTTTAAATCCCCCCACCACTCTTACTACTCCCCACTACCACGCTTATTATCCCCACTACCACGCTTGCTTATTTAAGCACTCACCCACAGTTCTACAACCATTATTTCAAGCAAGCATCTGAAAATGTATCAACCAACAGGAAACCAACAAGAGTTTAGTAACAAGCGCAATGTAGCTCTCGTCAATGAAACAATTTACTACATTAACAAATCCAAATCCAAATGGGTCAGCATTGGATTTTCCTTAGAGAGAAAATATATTCCTGTTGTTAAACTCTGTGGATACAAATATAATCAAAATGTCACTTTTAATGAAGATCAATGGATCTCCTTCCTAAATAATCAAGGAATTATGATGAGCTTTATTTATTCCAACAACACCGGGTGGCAACCCATGAAGGGAAATGGTTATGAGATTCACTTTGTGTTTATTGGGGATGCAAGAATTATCAAGATTACACAAGATGGAGGTAATGAGGTATTCCTAGCTGGTGATACCATAAATGAATTAGTAAACTTGACAAATTTAATCAAATATCGTGTTGATATCTTAAAAAACCAGGAATTTTCCAAATATTACAATATTTTAGTTAGTGGAATCTCTATGAAAAATGGCGATTTGTTAAAAAATGTATATGATGTTATTTCACCTATGGAAAATAGTTTAAATGTTTGCTGTGTTTTAGAATTATTAAACTTTTACTCAGATTGTGTTCTGGAGGATGTAGAAACATTCGTATGTAATGAATTTGTAAAAAGTTGTAGTGAAAATAAAAATGTATAGGTATATTTTTCTTTTTATTCCGCCCACCTCCTAAATTAATTTTTAAAGCTCTGAACTTACTTTAAGTGTCACATACTCATACAAGATGTGGTTAGCATATACATCTCAACGAGTAGCATATAACCTAACAAGCGCTATAGATAATCTATCACAACACTTTAGTAACTTAAAATTTGATGCTGTCCATGAAGCCGAGTATGGATTCGAAAGATTTTATACGTATGAGGAATGTATGGATATGGCTAGAAAATATGAAAAAGCAGCAGAAGCCTGTAACATATATTTTCATACTTCTGATCTCTCTTATGTTAACCGGGTGGCAACCCATGAAGGGAAATGGTTATGAGAATCACTTTGTGTTTATTGGTGTTGCAAGAATAATTAAGATTACACAAGATGTTGGTAATGAAGTATTCCTAGCTGGTGATACTATAAATGAATTAGTGAACTTGACAAATTTAATCAAATATCGTTTTGATATCTTAAAAACCAGGAATTTTCCAAATATTTCAATATTTTAGTTAGTGGAATCTCTATGAAAAAATGGTGATTTGTTAAAAAATGTATATGATGTTATTTCACCTATGGAAAATAGTTTAAATGTTTGTAGTGTTTTAGAATTATTAAACGTTTATTCTGATTGCGTTGTGGAGGATGTAGAAGCGTTCGCATGTAGTGAATTTGTAAAGACTTGTATTGAAAAATAAAATTTTAAAATATATTTTTCCTTTTTATTCCTCCCACCTCCTATTCCTCCCACCTCCTATCCTAAATTAATATTTAAAGCTCTGAACTTATTTTAAGTCTCACATACTCATACAAGATGTGGTTAGCATATACATCTCAACGAGTAGCATATAACCTAACAAGCGCTATAGAGAATCTATCACATGACTTTAGTAACTTAAAATTTGATGCTGCCCATGAAGCCGAGTATGGATTCGAAAGATTTTATACATATGATGAATGCATGGATATGGAAAGAAAGTATGAAAAAGCTGCAGAAGCCTGTAACATATATTTACATACTTCTGATTTAAAGTCTTTTCTGCAAACCATAAAGGAAATGGGATTTGAGGAGCATTTGGGTGAAGTAAAACAGTTTATTCCACAAGACATCATTGAAGAAATATTTGAAACCTAATTTATATCAAATAAAAAACTTTATTTCATTTATGTGTGTTATTCAATCATTAAATAATTATTATATAAATTGTATACATTAGTAAGTGCACATATACATGGTGATTTAGAATGATAAAAACAATGAGCTTCTCCTTCTTGTAACGATGGATTTTCATCAAGTTCCATGACTGGTTTTAATGAATATTTTCGAATGTATTCGGATTTCTCTCTCCTTTTTACTACCTCTCCTATGCCACCTCTCTCTTATGCTACCTCTCTCTTATGCTACCTCTCTCTTATGCCACCTCTCCCTACCACTCCTCTCTCTTATGCTACCACTCCTCTCTCTTATGCTACCTCTCTTTTACTAGCTCTCCTCTCCTATGATACCTCTCTCTCGCTTTTACTAGCTCTCTCCTCTATCTTATGATACATACCTCCCTACCACCTCTCTTTCTTATGTTACTTTCTCGCTCTCTCCCTATGCTACTTCTTGCATACAAGCTGCCGTTTTACCATTTGTTTCAAACATTACATAGTTCTAACGTATAAAAAAGAATGTACAAAAAGGTATAAAATGTCTATTTTTTCTGAATTTGGTTTCAGATTTTTCCAATTTATCTTTATAATATTGTTTATTACCTATACCAAATTTAAATTAGATTTATCAGCCACATCGCCAGCTAAAAGCTTGGTTTTTCTCTTCCGAGCCAGAAAACTATTTCTTCCATGCCTAATTACACACTCTTTATGTTTCCCAACTAATACCTCCAAATGAGAGCCATTCGACTTATCATTAACTCAGTCCTCCCAAGGAAACTCTCTTATTTATTTTCTATCGATACTTGCACGGATTTTGCTTTGAAGACCTCACCGCTATAATTATCATCCTTAATTGTTTATAATAGAACAACAAAAGGCGTGTTACGTATGCAAGGACCTCCAGATTATGGATCAAAATTGTCTGCAGACGTTTTTCCCTGCCCCATCCCAATCTTCAATCCTTTAAATCCTGTGTCAATAGATCACATTTTCCTTCTCTCTTCAGACTCCCACGACACATTAGTACTTAGGCTTGAAGTTTTCGTGGACTGTCTCAGATAAAAAAGCCAAGTGTTTCACCTTTATTTGTGAAAAGACAATATTTTGATGTGGAATAAATAATGCATTTTTGAGCTTTTTCTAAGACCGATATCTTTCAAAAATCTTGCTCTTGATGGTAGTTTTCGACTGAACAAAATCCTGGCAACGCATAACTGGTCAACTAGAACACCTTACTTTAAACCAATACTAAATCTAAACTTTCCTAGTGAACCTGAACGTTTATGTCGACAACACCAAAAAAGTATTAATCCAGTACACTTTGACGCTAAGAAATGAAACATCCTTTGAAGCTATTTTTAATAAATTTGATCTTAGATCGGTACACTTAATTGTAGCAGCTCGAAAAGGCGGATTAAAACTTTGTTCTTTAACTTGATGCATCCCAGAATAATATAATGACAACTTGTGTTACTATCTTTATTTAACCCATCAGTGTACATCTTACCTAGTAAAAACATTATTGAATTCACAACTAAAACTATTAATAAAACTCAATTCCAAGTTGCTCCAGTTCTCTTAAAATACTCATAATTTTGGGTGTATTAATGCCATCCGTATTATTCTCTTCCAAACATCGAAATTGGTCTATCATGTCATTGACATCTGTATACTCTAGGATAGGACTCTCCGTCTAACTTCCTGAAGCCCTCCTCCCCATTTTTCTACTTCGTAGTTCCCATCGCTAGTGTCTTCGATTAATTTTCTCCTTTGGATTTCGTTTTGAAATTTTAAAAATTTTAAATATTTCGTATTTTTCTTTTTAGCCGCTATATTATTCAATTCTTTATCAGTGCTTCGGGGAGGAAATAGCTTTTTAATAATATTTACATACTTCCAACCAGACGATGAACTAATGCGTTCACACCGTTTAAAGTTTCTCTTGTGGGCATTTGTTAGAACTAAAATGTTTCTATATTGTAAGAGGTCGTTATCGGTGTACTCTACAGGGTGTTCCTCAGTCAGGAGATTTAGGAGGCCATCTGTTAACTTAAACTCTTTCTCACTAATAATTAGAGTATTTCCTTTACAAACAGCTGGCACATTTCCAAGAAACCAACTAGAGCACACCTCCCGAAAACCAAACACGTTTTTATTTGACATTTCCATCAACTTTAAAGTTATTTTGCTGATAGCCATCTTATCTCTTTAACATCTAACTTGATAATGAAGCTTTCTTAGTGATAGTAGGATATTTATTAACACGTAATGGCGTCGTAAAATAGACGTAACATAGACGTAACATAGACGTAACATAGACGTAACATAGACGTAACAGAGACGTAACATAAACGTAAAATGGTATATGGCCTGTTTTTACCTGGTTTTCAGCTGGTTTTAGCTGTTTTAGCTGGTTTTTACCAGTTTTTAGCTGTTTTTAGGAAGAGTCCTTTCTACCAGTTAAAAAAATAGAATATTTCTTAACGAGGGAGAAAACACAATTTACACTCGTGTGGCATGATGCCACACGAGTGTGGCGTTCGATCATCTCTCGCCTTCGGCTCGGGATGATGCTACACGAGTGTAAATTGTGTTTTCTCCCTCGTTAAGAAATATTCAATTTTTTTAACTGGTAGAAAGGACTCTTCCTAAAAACAGCTAAAAACAGGTAAAAACCAGCTAAAACAGCTAAAACCAGCTGAAAACCAGGTAAAAACAGGCCATATACCATTTTACGTTTATGTTACGTCTCTGTTACGTCTATGTTACGTCTATGTTACGTCTATGTTACGTCTATTTTACGACGCCATTACGTGTTAATAAATATCCTACTATCACTAAGAAAGCTTCATTATCAAGTTAGATGTTAAAGAGATAAGATGGCTATCAGCAAAATAACTTTAAAGTTGATGGAAATGTCAAATAAAAACGTGTTTGGTTTTCGGGAGGTGTGCTCTAGTTGGTTTCTTGGAAATGTGCCAGCTGTTTTTAAAGGAAATACTCTAATTATTAGTGAGAAAGAGTTTAAGTTAACAGATGGCCTCCTAAATCTCCTGACTGAGGAACACCCTGTAGAGTACACCGATAACGACCTCTTACAATATAGAAACATTTTAGTTCTAACAAATGCCCACAAGAGAAACTTTAAACGGTGTGAACGCATTAGTTCATCGTCTGGTTGGAAGTATGTAAATATTATTAAAAAGCTATTTCCTCCCCGAAGCACTGATAAAGAATTGAATAATATAGTGGCTAAAAAGAAAAATACGAAATATTTAAAATTTTTAAAATTTCAAAACGAAATCCAAAGGAGAAAATTAATCGAAGACACTAGCGATGGGAACTACGAAGTAGAAAAATGGGGAGGAGGGCTTCAGGAAGTTAGACGGAGAGTCCTATCCTAGAGTATACAGATGTCAATGACATGATAGACCAATTTCGATGTTTGGAAGAGAATAATACGGATGGCATTAATACACCCAAAATTATGAGTATTTTAAGAGAACTGGAGCAACTTGGAATTGAGTTTTATTAATAGTTTTAGTTGTGAATTCAATAATGTTTTTACTAGGTAAGATGTACACTGATGGGTTAAATAAAGATAGTAACACAAGTTGTCATTATATTATTCTGGGATGCATCAAGTTAAAGAACAAAGTTTTAATCCGCCTTTTCGAGCTGCTACAATTAAGTGTACCGATCTAAGATCAAATTTATTAAAAATAGCTTCAAAGGATGTTTCATTTCTTAGCGTCAAAGTGTACTGGATTAATACTTTTTTGGTGTTGTCGACATAAACGTTCAGATTCACTAGGAAAGTTTAGATTTAGTATTGGTTTAAAGTAAGGTGTTCTAGTTCACCAGTTATGCGTTGCCAGGATTTTGTTCAGTCGAAAACTACCATCAAGAGCAAGATTTTTGAAAGATATCGGTCTTAGAAAAAGCTCAAAAATGCATTATTTATTCCACATCAAAATATTGTCTTTTCACAAATAAAGGTGAAACACTTGGCTTTTTTATCTGAGACAGTCCACGAAAACTTCAAGCCTAAGTACTAATGTGTCGTGGGAGTCTGAAGAGAGAAGGAAAATGTGATCTATTGACACAGGATTTAAAGGATTGAAGATTGGGATGGGGCAGGGAAAAACGTCTGCAGACAATTTTGATCCATAATCTGGAGGTCCTTGCATACGTAACACGCCTTTTGTTGTTCTATTATAAACAATTAAGGATGATAATTATAGCGGTGAGGTCTTCAAAGCAAAATCCGTGCAAGTATCGATAGAAAATAAATAAGAGAGTTTCCTTGGGAGGACTGAGTTAATGATAAGTCGAATGGCTCTCATTTGGAGGTATTAGTTGGGAAACATAAAGAGTGTGTAATTAGGCATGGAAGAAATAGTTTTCTGGCTCGGAAGAGAAAAACCAAGCTTTTAGCTGGCGATGTGGCTGATAAATCTAATTTAAATTTGGTATAGGTAATAAACAATATTATAAAGATAAATTGGAAAAATCTGAAACCAAATTCAGAAAAAATAGACATTTTATACCTTTTTGTACATTCTTTTTTATACGTTAGAACTATGTAATGTTTGAAACAAATGGTAAAACGGCAGCTTGTATGCAAGAAGTAGCATAGGGAGAGAGCGAGAAAGTAACATAAGAAAGAGAGGTGGTAGGGAGGTATGTATCATAAGAGAGAGGAGAGAGCTAGTAAAAGCGAGAGAGAGGTATCATAGGAGAGGAGAGCTAGTAAAAGAGAGGTAGCATAAGAGAGAGGAGTGGTAGCATAAGAGAGAGGAGTGGTAGGGAGAGGTGGCATAAGAGAGAGGTAGCATAAGAGAGAGGTAGCATAAGAGAGAGGTGGCATAGGAGAGGTAGTAAAAAGGAGAGAGAAATCCGAATACATTCGAAAATATTCATTAAAACCAGTCATGGAACTTGATGAAAATCCATCGTTACAAGAAGGAGAAGCTCATTGTTTTTATCATTCTAAATCACCATGTATATGTGCACTTACTAATGTATACAATTTATATAATAATTATTTAATGATTGAATAACACACATAAATGAAATAAAGTTTTTTATTTGATATAAATTAGGTTTCAAATATTTCTTCAATGATGTCTTGTGGAATAAACTGTTTTACTTCACCCAAATGCTCCTCAAATCCCATTTCCTTTATGGTTTGCAGAAAAGACTTTAAATCAGAAGTATGTAAATATATGTTACAGGCTTCTGCAGCTTTTTCATACTTTCTTTCCATATCCATGCATTCATCATATGTATAAAATCTTTCGAATCCATACTCGGCTTCATGAGCAGCATCAAATTTTAAGTTACTAAAGTCATGTGATAGATTCTCTATAGCGCTTGTTAGGTTATATGCTACTCGTTGAGATGTATATGCTAACCACATCTTGTATGAGTATGTGAGACTTAAAATAAGTTCAGAGCTTTAAATATTAATTTAGGATAGGAGGTGGGAGGAATAGGAGGTGGGAGGAATAAAAAGGAAAAATATATTTTAAAATTTTATTTTTCAATACAAGTCTTTACAAATTCACTACATGCGAACGCTTCTACATCCTCCACAACGCAATCAGAATAAACGTTTAATAATTCTAAAACACTACAAACATTTAAACTATTTTCCATAGGTGAAATAACATCATATACATTTTTTAACAAATCACCATTTTTTCATAGAGATTCCACTAACTAAAATATTGAAATATTTGGAAAATTCCTGGTTTTTAAGATATCAAAACGATATTTGATTAAATTTGTCAAGTTCACTAATTCATTTATAGTATCACCAGCTAGGAATACTTCATTACCAACATCTTGTGTAATCTTAATTATTCTTGCAACACCAATAAACACAAAGTGATTCTCATAACCATTTCCCTTCATGGGTTGCCACCCGGTTAACATAAGAGAGATCAGAAGTATGAAAATATATGTTACAGGCTTCTGCTGCTTTTTCATATTTTCTAGCCATATCCATACATTCCTCATACGTATAAAATCTTTCGAATCCATACGCGGCTTCATGGACAGCATCAAATTTTAAGTTACTAAAGTGTTGTGATAGATTATCTATAGCGCTTGTTAGGTTATATGCTACTCGTTGAGATGTATATGCTAACCACATCTTGTATGAGTATGTGACACTTAAAGTAAGTTCAGAGCTTTAAAAATTAATTTAGGAGGTGGGCGGAATAAAAAGAAAAATATACCTATACATTTTTATTTTCACTACAACTTTTTACAAATTCATTACATACGAATGTTTCTACATCCTCCAGAACACAATCTGAGTAAAAGTTTAATAATTCTAAAACACAGCAAACATTTAAACTATTTTCCATAGGTGAAATAACATCATATACATTTTTTAACAAATCGCCATTTTTCATAGAGATTCTACTAACTAAAATATTGTAATATTTGGAAAATTCCTGGTTTTTTAAGATATCAACACGATATTTGATTAAATTTGTCAAGTTTACTAATTCATTTATGGTATCACCAGCTAGGAATACCTCATTACCTCCATCTTGTGTAATCTTGATAATTCTTGCATCCCCAATAAACACAAAGTGAATCTCATAACCATTTCCCTTCATGGGTTGCCACCCGGTGTTGTTGGAATAAATAAAGCTCATCATAATTCCTTGATTATTTAGGAAGGAGATCCATTGATCTTCATTAAAAGTGACATTTTGATTATATTTGTATCCACAGAGTTTAACAACAGGAATATATTTTCTCTCTAAGGAAAATCCAATGCTGACCCATTTGGATTTGGATTTGTTAATGTAGTAAATTGTTTCATTGACGAGAGCTACATTGCGCTTGTTACTAAACTCTTGTTGGTTTCCTGTTGGTTGATACATTTTCAGATGCTTGCTTGAAATAATGGTTGTAGAACTGTGGGTGAGTGCTTAAATAAGCAAGCGTGGTAGTGGGGATAATAAGCGTGGTAGTGGGGAGTAGTAAGAGTGGTGGGGGGATTTAAACACTAATCTTATAGATTTAAACATCATTTAGCGACTAACCATGAATGAGTGTAAGACAGAACTTTTTATCGACATTCAAGGATATAACAGTTCCTTTGGATACATTCCAAAAGAATTAGCGATTTATGATGGTATTCGCTGCTCAAATTATCTGTTTAAATCACCATTTCAAAAAAATATGTTATCTGCTCTCGATCTCAAAATGGTTAAATGGGGCGAAGAGTATCATGGACTAAAATGGGAATTTGGAAATATAGAACTTAATGAAATTGATAATATTTTAAAGCATATGTTAGAAGTTTACCAATCGCCCAAAATTTACGTGAAAGGGAATGAAAAAATAAACTTCTTAAAAAAGTTTTTGGATGAAGATTTCATATACGCTATTCCTATTGCCCAAGAACCAAAATTAAGTAATTTTAATAATTATTTAAAATAATTAATTAATTTATAATAATTTAATAAAATTAAGGAAAATTTAAGAAAATTCCAGAATGTTATTTTCACAAAAATGTGAATCCATGGCATTGTGCATTAGCAAACGTAAAATTGTTATATAATTATAGGTATTGTTATGAATAAAAACCATTATTATATATATGTTTTTATTATTGAATTTTATTTATAATACAAATATACTTTGAATAATATATATCCTATTGAACATAGAAACACTACTAACAATATACTTAATAATACTAGACACACATTTGAATTACATTCTTCTATACAAGATTTTCTATACAACTGATTCCATTCCTGTGTCACTATTGAAGTTTTATTGAAATAATATAATCTTAACTTATACTGTACAATGGTAGATATGTTTTTTATTATTGAATTTTATTTATAATACAAATATACTTTGAATAATATCATATCTATTGAACATAGAAACACTACTAACAATATACTTAATAATATACTTTTAAGTGCACTTTTATGTAGGTTTGAACGTAAATGCGCAGCAAGTTTATTTTTTATATACCAAGTATCACAATCTTTACATCGCGATAAAGTAAGTTTAGGTAATGGGGGTCTGTCTTCTACTATGGATCTTTTCAACGGTATATCACATAACTGGGTATTGGTTTTTCGTTTTTCCCGAGAACAGGATGGTATACAAGGACATGCTTCTCGTTTATGTCTATGAACGTTCGATTGATGAGTAAAACTCTTGTTGCATTCACTGCATGAAAACATGATGGGAACTAAACAAAAACGCGCGGGAAACTTACACTTATTCTTCCGCAATCAGATTTCTTCCTCTCATTACGGTAAACCATTCATATAAATCTAAACCTAAACTTATAAGACTTATATGATCATTAAAATGTTTTGATTTTATAGATCCTGCAAGAACATTGTTACATAACGCTATACCTTCCTCAAGCAACGTAAAGAGTTGTTCATCACTACAGTCTAATTCTAAAAGTTCATAGCGCGTGTCCACAAAACACCTTTTTAAATTTTTTACTTTTATTTGATGTTTATGTTTTAACATCTTCAGCTTTCACAACTCTTTTATTCAACACATTCTTGCGATATTTTATCTGGTTTCACAACACTTTGCACAATACTGTTTTTGCAAACTAAACAATTAATATAATATCAACGCTAACTAACCGCTGAGGATATATACGTAACAAGGAGAAGACACAACTGTATTATATCCAGCTGAAGATGCGACTGCAGAACGAGAAGCGAAGAGAGAATATAAAGAGAATCCGTCTGGGCGGGGCATGCCCATATACATATACATTTTTTTTTTTGAGCCGCCATTTTTTATTATTATTTTTTTTTTTTATTTTTTTTTTTTTTTTTTTTTTGAGCCGCCATTTATTTTTTTTTTTTTTTTTTTTTTGAGCCGCCATTTTTTTTATATGCGCAGTAGACCAAAATGCGTACCACGCGCACACCGAGCGTGCTAGACATGCGCACGGAGTGTTAGGAGATGTACTTTGGTGTGTACATTCCAACCCACCCACTTTTAAGAATTTGTTGTTTTGGGCGGGTCTACCGCTCTACATATGGGGTCTGTATTGACCTGTGTATTGTTCGAATTAGTACAACACTTGCGTTTTAACCGCACTTACCCTTTTAAGTAACGCGCTGTAATACGATGAAATGAGTGAAGCTTTGTGTAATGATGTTTAACGATTTTGAGTGGGGGGATTTGGTGGTGGTGGGATGCTGTAAATCCATGGATTAATGAATAATACTTCTAATTATTTGTTTGACATTTATAAAACATATATTAAAATACAGGTTTATTTTTGAACAAAAATAACAGTGAGTTTATCTACATTAGTCTACTTTATGTTTCTATAGCACACGAAACATGATTTCTGGGATACAGGAGGACCATCGAATTGTGTGCTCCAGTCAGGACGATTATAATGAAAAAAACATGGCAATTTAATTTGAAGATCAAAACTTGATTTATAAGACATTGGTAATTTTCCCCATACATCCAAGAGTTCCAAAGGATCTGCATAATTAATTAAATATTCCAAAGGTAACATTTCTAGTTCATCTGTAGTAAAATCCTGCAAGGTTTTCTTTCCGCTTACATGACTAAACATTACATTTGCTGTTGGACAAGACATAGTTTTTCTTTTTTGCTTCCAATTCTTGAACTTTCTTTCTCTGTTGAGTTCGAAACTTTGTTTTAGCACTCTTAGATAGATTGGGAGGTGGATTGATTATTATTAAATTGTTTTCTATGTACTCTTGTGGATTATAGCTTTCGCAATGTTCTGTGTCCCATGAATAATCAATAGGGACTGCTACAGACATCGTTGTGAATTGTGTTAAATACTGCAAATATTGAGAATTAAAGTGGTGTGGCGGGTAGGAGGAATGGATTTGATATAAGAGTGGTAGGATTTGGTAGTGTGAAGAGTGGGGGGATTTTGGTGGGGTGAAGAGTGGGGGGATTTTGGTAGTGTGAAGAGTGGGGGGATTTTGGTGGGGTGAAGAGTGGGGGGATTTTGGTAGTGTGAAGAGTGGGGGGATTTTTTGGATATATATCCTGTTTGGTAGTGTGAAGAGTGGGGGGATTTTGGTAGTGTGAAGAGTGGGGGGATTTTGGTGGGGTGAAGAGTGGGGGGATTTGATGCCATTTCCTGGAATTGAGTGCAGTATCTCCATATATGTACATGTAAAAGAGTGGGGGGATTTGGATTTGGATTGATCTAGTATGCCTGAAAACACTCTACTTTCCAATATCGCTACAAAAACTGTTATTTTCATGACATTTTGACAGGTCATATTTTAATTTCGTTGTAATTGTTTTTTTTTCAAGGCACGGCTTTTATATATGTACTTTTTAAAATTTTTCCTGCGCCGAAGGAAGAAAACCTATTTATTTATAACTTTAACACAAAAATATGGAGTTTTAATTAGTTAGCAGTGTTCTCAGATGACGACGGAAGAAAATAAACCAAAAAAGAGCTGTTAAATAAGAGAAATAATACATAATAACGCCATTTAAAGATGAATTTTGATGGAAAAAAACAGAAAAAATGTGTTTTTACCCCCTAAATCAGGCCCTGGATCACCCATTCGGGATTCATTTTAAAGCCTGATTATATCCCCAAGGGATAGCGTTGAAAAAGTTGGAAGAAATTAGATAGGAAAAGATACAGAGTGATTCGAATGTAGAGATGTCATGAAAAAAAATCGTAAAAAATCGAAATTTAATTATCGATTGCTCCTTTCCTATTAGGAATAAAGGAACTAAAAAATACGCTTCTAACGTATTTCGGCGAGCTCTTTCCGATAGGGTACATGGAATTTCGATTTGAATCCATTTTGACCCCCAAAAAATTAAATTCCGTCAAAAAATTTCATGAAAAAACGTAATTTCCAGTTTTTCCAAAATTTTTCCAATTTCCAGTCGTTTTAGGTATAGGTAAATGTATTGCAAAAAGAAAGTATTTGAGATTCTTTAGTTTTATGTTCAAATACGTTTTTCTGTCCGATGCTCCGGCTTAGACTTATTCAGTGCCAAAGTGGGGTCTACAAAGGGCATTTTTCGACATAAAAAAATTCAAAAAAATTACTTCCCATTTTTCGAATACCGCCAGTTTCAATAGGGTTCGGAACCCCCCGGTCTTCTACAACCTCTGAAAATTTAAATCGATTTAATTCACTTTTGCGACCTGTAATCGATTTCAACGGAAATCGCTGAAATTTCGACTTTGACGTTTAATAACTCCGAAACGGAACACCCCGTATAACTGAATTTTTTACCGAAGCTAGCCGCACTATCCCTCTATTAACCCAGAAAATTTGGTTGCCGCCACTCTAACCATTTTCGAGAAAAAAAATTGAAAAAGTGAAAATGTCGAAACGGACAACATACGCACGCACGCACGCACATACGCACACACATTTTCTGACCAAGGGCTCGGTATATAGACCGAGCCTGAAAGGCGGTCTATAACTAGGGTGCATAGACCGCCTAATCGCCCCCCGAGGGGGCTCTATAAGGTCGGTAATATCATCATTGTCATGCCCTGAAAATTTCGTGTTGCTAGGCCATATATTAAGGAAGATATCACACTCCTTCGGACTGATGATGGAGAATAGACCGCCCTTCGTAACCGTGTCGCTACACACATACAAACACCACACGTAGAAACTATTTTTGTCCGTTTCGGCTTTTTACATATTCAATTTTTTTTCTCGAAAACTGTTACTGCGGGAACGATAAAATTGTCTGGGTTAATAGAGGGATAGTGCTTCTAGCTTCGATAAAAAATTCGGTTATGCGGGGTGTTCCGTTTCGGAGTTATTAAACGTTAAATTCGAAATTTCCGCGATTTCGTATGGGACACGAGGTCGCAAAACTTAATCAAATCGATTTAAATTTCCGGAGGTCGTAGAGGACCGGGGGCTTCCGAACGCTATTGAAATTGGCGATATTCGGAAAATGGGAAGTTACACTTTTGAATTTTTTTATGTCGAAAATAGCCATATGCAGACACCCATCCTTGGTACCTAATAACTCGAGAACGAAACGTCGTACAGAAAAACGGTTTGACACGTCAAACTTTAGAATCTGAAATACTTTCTTTTTGCAATACATTTACCTATACCTAAAACGGCCGGAAAGTGGAAGAATTTGGGAAAAACCGAAAATTGCATTTTTTGATGAAAATTTGTGACGGTTTTTAATTTTTTTCGTAGTCAAAACGGATCCAAATCAAAATCCCATATACCTGGTCAGAAAGAGCTCCCCGAAATACGTAATTTTCATATTTTTTGGTTTCTTCATTTTTTATAGGAAGGAAGGAATCGACGATTAAATTTCGATTTTTAAAGCTATTTTCCAGGACATCTCTACATTCGAATCAATGTGTCTCCTTCCTATCGAACTTTTTCAGACTTTTTCAACGCTATCCCGTGGGGATATAATCAGGCTTTAAAAAGACTCCCGAATGGGTGATCCAGGACCAGATTTAGGGGGTAAAAACTCATATTTTCTATATTTTTCCATCAAAACCCATCTTTAAACGGCGATATTCCATATTATTCCCTCATATTTAATAGTTATTTTTTGATTTTTTCCTCTATACCTGTCACTTTGACATAAGGAACCATAAAATGTCAGTATTTTTGGATTTAAAAAAAATTAATTTTTTTGAAAATTTTCACAGGGGTATACCCATGAAATTTCCAATTCTGCCATTTAATCGCTCATATCTCGCGACTGGTTCGTTTTATGAAAACGATGTTCATTACCTAAAAGTTGCAGTTAAGTAAGGTCTATAATTTTCTCTTATTGATTTTCCTTCAAACGTCATAATTCCGGAAATATTTTAAAAAAACTGCTTATGAAAATTTCCAAGTTTAGATCCCTATATTTCCAAAAGCATACGTCCTATCGAAAAATTGTCTATTATAAAAAAGTTAGACAATTTTATGCTCTATCTGAGTAATTACATACATTTTTTACTAGAAACTTCAAATAACTGAGATAAAAATAAAAACATAAAGCAGTGTCAAATTTTTTTCGATTTTTGGCCGGATTTTGTGAAAAATTACCGCGGGAACGATAAAATTTTCTGGGTTAATAGAGGGATAGTGCTACTAGCTTCGATAAAAAATTCAGTTATACGGGGTGTCGCGTTTCGGAGTTATTAAACGTTAAATTCGAAATTTCCGCGATTTCGTATGGGACATAATATATATATATATATATAGAAAAATCAAATGAAAATACAGCTGCTCATTCATCCACATCAGAAACCCCAAACACACGGGTGGAACAATTCGTAAATGAAGCAGTGATTGATCGGAATAAAGTTAAAGAGGTTAAAAAACAGCTACTTTTTGACGAGCCAATAAAGGAACAGTTATCGGAAAGTTACCAAAAATTGTAAAGGAAAGAGAAGCACGTGTTTCTAAAAATTATTCATGGAAGAGTAATAAAGAAGTACCTATAGGTTAGAATCAAAATGTGTGAAGATATTTAAATACCGAAAACAGTCAGCAATCAAAAACAGCAATGAAGATACACTCTACGGAATAACTAAAACGATGCATTTTCGAACAAATAATGATATAAGAAAATTACAAAAAATTTACAGGAAGACAAGGCAACGAAATTTCAAAATTATTTTGACATAAAAAAGTAGCTTACTTCCTTGCCTTTCGATAGCCACCTCACTTGTTTCAATCAGATAAGCCGTGCGTGAGTTAAACATTGTCAACTTTATCCTTAGTCGTTGCTATAGAAACCATGCGAATCAAAATTTACACATATAATTTTTGAATGATTGTTGATAGAATTCTTCTCAGATATCAAATATGAGCTATCGAACTCAATACATTACGGAAATAGCAAATTGTTAGTCGTCACGGCAACGAAAAATCAAAATTATTTGCACATAAAAAAGTAGCTTACTTCCTTCCCTTTCGATTGCCACTTCAGTCGTTTCAATCAGATAAGCCGTGCGTGAGTTAGAAATTGTCAACTTTATCCTTAATCGTTGCTATAGAAACCATGGGAATCGATTTTTACAGACATATTTTTGAATGATTGACCGAATTCTTCCCAGATAACAAATTTCAACTCTCCAACTCAATACTTTACGGAAATCGCAAATTATTCGTCGTCACGGCAACGGAAAATCAAAATTATTTTCACATAAAAAAGTAGCTTACTTCCTTCCCTTTCGATTGTCACTTCAGTCGTTTCAATCAGATAAGCCGTGCGTAAGTTAAAAATTGTCAACTTTATCCTTAATCGTTGCTATAGAAACCATGGGAATCGATTTTTACAGATAAATTTTTGAATGATTGACCGAATTCTTCCCAGATATCAAATTTCAACTATCCAACTCAATACATTACGGAAATAGCAAATTATTCGTCGTCACGGCAACGGAAAATCAAAATTATTTTCACATAAAAAAGTAGCTTACTTCCGTCCCTTTCGATTGCCACTTCAGTCGTTTCAATCAGATAAGCCGTGCGTGAGTTAGAAATTGTCAACTTTATCCTTAATCGTTGCTATAGAAACCATGGGAATCGATTTTTACAGACATATTTTTGAATGATTGACCGAATTCTTCCCAGATAACAAATTTCAACTACCAAGTCAATACTTTACGAAAATCGCAAATTATTCGTCGTCACGGCAACAGAAAATCAAAATTATTTTCACATAAAAAAGTAGCTTACGTCCTTCCCTTTCGATTGCCACTTCAGTCGTTTCAATCAGATAAGCCGTGCGTAAGTTAAAAATTGTCAACTTTATCCTTAATCGTTGCTATGCCAACCATGGGAATCGATTTTTAAAGATATATTTTTGAATGAGTGCCCGAATTCTTCCCAGATATCAAATTTCAACTATCCAACTCAATACATTACGGATATCGCAAATTATTCGTCGTCACGGCAACGGAAAATCAAAATTATTTTCACATAAAAAAGTAGCTTACTTCCTTCCCTTTCGATTGCCACTTCAGTCGTTTCAATCAGATAAGCCGTGCGTGAGTTAGAAATTGTTAACTTTATCATTAATTGTTGCTATAGAATCCACGCGAATCAAAATTTACACATATAATTTTAAATGATTGACCGAATTCTTTCCAGATATCAAATTTCAGCTCTCCAACTCAATAAATATCGGAAATCGCAAATTATTCGTCGTCACGGCAACGAAATATTAAAATTATTTTCACATAAAAAAGGAGCTTACTCCATTCCCTTTCGATTGCCACCTCACTCGTTTCAATCAGATAAGCCGTTCGCGAGTTAAAAATGATCAACTTTATACTCAATCGTTGCTATGGTAATCATCAGAATCAAAATTTATAAAAAATATTTTTGAATGATTGACCGAATTCTGCCCATATATCAACTTCCAACTGTCCAACTCAAAAATTAACGAAAATAGCTAGTTGTTCGTCGTCATGCCAACGAAATGTCGAAATTATTTTGAAATGAGGAAATTGCTTAATTCCTTCCCTTTCGATTGCCACCTCACTCGATTTAATCAGATAAGCCGTTCTCAAATAATAACAAACCTAAGCAAATTTTAAATCAGACCATTCATTGTGATTTACCCCGTACACTAACTAATGGGATAAAACCATTCTATGATGCCTTGCAGCGTCACCTATATATTGTTAAAAATGGTACTGAATGCCCAATTTTTCAAGTTATATGTTCCGGAATTCACACGGGAAGGTCTATAGAGGCGTTGCCCGGTACTTTCAAGCCCAAAACGGTCCAGAAACCCTAAAATTCTCGCAAGAAAAACTGGCATTTTGGCGACATTTAGACCCTTCATATTATAATACATTTCTCCGTATAAACTGATTTTTAAATCCATTTGCAGGGTCTCAGAAAGATAAAAAAATTGGTATTTAGTGCTTAAATCGTCCAATGAAATGCACCATAATTAAAAATATAAAGTCCATTCTGTCTTATCCATGTATATTCCAAGCCGAAATGGGCCCCAGGATCTCTCCAAAATCACTAAAAGTATTGACATTTTTGCATAATTCTGACAGGTCATATTTTTTAATTTCGACGTAAAGATAGGCTGCTTCAACAGATTTTCCAAGGCAGACTATTAATATATGCATTTTTTAAAATTTTTCCTGCACCGATGCTAAAAGAACTTTTTATTTATAACTTTAACGAAAAAATATGTAATTTTAATTAGTGTGGAGTATTCTCAGATGATGGGGGAAGGAAATAATCCAAAAAAGAGCTGTTAAATAAGAGAAATAATACATAATAATGCCATTTAAAGATGAATTTTGGTTGAAAAAAATAGAAAAAATGAGTTTTTACCTCCTAGATCGGGTCCTGGATCACCCGTTCGGGATTTATTTTAAAGCCTGATTATATCCCCAAGGGATGGCGTTGAAAAAGTTGGAAGAAATTAGATAGGAAAAGATACAGAGTGTTTCGAATGTAGAGATGTCATGAAAAAAAATCGTAAAAAATCTAAATTTAATTATCGATTGCTCCTTTCCTATTAAGAATGAAGGAACCAAAAAATTCGTTTATAACGTAGTTCGGCGAGGTCTTTCCGATAAGGTACATGGGATTTCGATTTGAATCCATTTTGATCCCCCAAAAAATTCAAAACCGTCAAAAATTTGCATGAAAATTCGTAATTTCCACTTTTTCCCAAATTTTTCCAATTTCCAGTCGTTTTAGGTATAGGTAAATGTATTGCAAAAAGAAAGTATTTGAGATTCTTTAGTTTTATGTTCCAATACGTTTTTCTGTCCGAGGTTCCGGCGACCGAGTTATTTGGTGCCAAAGAGGGGTCTGCAAACGGCATTTTTCGACCTAAAAAAATTCTAAAAAATTACTTCCCATTTCCCGAATACCGCCAGTTTCAATAGGGTTCTGAAGCTCCCGGTCCTCTACAACCTCTGAAAATTTAAATCGATTTAATTAAGTTTTGCGACCTGTAATCGATTTCATACGAATTCGCGGAAATTTCGAATTTGACGTTTAATAACTCCGAAACGGAACACCCTGTGTAACTGAATTTTTTACCGAAGCTAGACGCACTATCCCTCTATTAACCCAGAAAATTTAAACGTTCCACCTGCAACCGTCTCGGAGAAAAAAAATTGAGATTGCCGAAAAACACGATTTGTCAACCAACATACATTTTCCTGAGTGACGGGGCGGTATAGAGACCGGCCTGAAAGGCGGTCTCTAACTAGTACGGATAGACCGCCTAATCGCCCCCCGAGGGGGCTCTATAAGGTCGGTAATATCATCATTGTCATGCCCTGAAAAGTTCGTGTATCCAGAGCATGTATTAAGGAAGATATCACACTCCTTCGGACTGATGATGGAGAATATACCGCCCTTCGTAACCGCATCGCTACATACATACAAACACCTACACGTAGAAACTATTTTTGCCAACAAAATACTTTTCGGACACCCTGTATACATACATACAAACATAAACACATATTAATACAAAAATATTCGATTTGCTTGAAATACGACCTAATTAAGTTTATCTAAGTACTAATAGGAGTATTTGCCCATTCCAAGACTTTTTGGAGACCCTGTATACAAACAGCGGTCCCATTCAGACAAGAAGGGCTACAAAAAATTCACTGTCTTTTAGGTGACATTTCTAGCCAACAGCTAGTTGGACAAAGGAAGTCAATGCCAGTGTTGTCGGATATAGTTTTCATATGTCGCCAAATCGACTCTCAAATATCGCCAAAACGAACTAGATGTCACAAACGGGTAAATAGTGGCACTCTGTACGAAAAGTAGCGATAGCGATCGGGCACTCTTCGAAACATACCGAAAGGTGATACAAACTAAGAATTTGCAGCCCGGTCGCTATCGCTATTTTTCATACAGAGTGCCACTGCTGGTCGCATTCTTTTTGTTGTTTCATGTCCGGTTCACACCAAATCCGTGTGCGAATTAAAGAACAACTCTAATACATCACAACTTCGATCTCTGCGACATCCACGCGTTTGTCTCAGAGTTGCATACAATAACAAACTTTCAGGGCCGTTCGCATAAACCAGCGAGATCGGCAAATGAATTCACTAATCAGTAAAATATGAACCATCGCCCAATTGCGATTTTAAAACATCGGTAAAATCGCCCAATTTGCGACTTGCGACTTTCTGACATACTTTGTCGCAAAACATTCTTTAAAGTAGCCCAATTTGTGATAAATCGTCCAATTTGGCCACACTGGTGAATGCCACGTTTTAACTCAATTTAACCTCTCTTCTCGGAAGAGCTTTTTTGTTGAACAGCTACAGTGGCACTCTGTATGAAAAAAAAACGATAGCGATCGGGCTCTCTTCGAAACATACCAAAAGGTGATACAAAGTAAGAATTTGCAAAGAGAGCCCGATCGCTATCGCTATTTTTCATACAGAGTGCCACTGCTGATCGCATTCTTTTTGTTGTTTCATGTCCGGTTCACACCAAATCCGTGCGCGAATTAAAGCACAACTCTAATACATCACAACTTCGATCTCTTCGACACCATGGAGGAGTTAGAGTTGAACGCTCGGGGTGTCTCCGAGCGCAAATCTCAGACAGACGTTCTTAACATGTCTTGTATAGATGACAAAGTAAGAAGTAATATACAATGTCGAATTTCTGTGCTCGGAGCGTTCCAAGCGTCAACTGGAACTCCCCACATAATGTTAATTTAAGTCGAGTAAATAGAACAAATGTGCGAACATTCTCTTAACGTTGTCACAACATGCTGGTTGACAGCCAAAACAATTTTGATCTCATTTAGAATTTAATACCTACTTTCCTACTTAAAAGAAAATTTTACAAGATTTAAATCCATCCATGCCAAACGTATTGTTAGCAATAAATAGACTGTACACAATTAAAGTCGAATCACCAGGTATTTTTCTCGTTTTAGTTTAAACATGAATATTTTATTATATATTTTTTTAGGTGAACAGAAAAGGCTCTTTTTCTTTAAATGTACAAGCAGTTTGTAGCGCCAAATTGCAATTTATAAATATTGTAGCAGGTGGCCAGGGTCTACACATGACTCCCGTATATTTGCCAAGGATATTTGGATAAGGGAAAAATTTTAAAATGGAGATTTATAATAATAATAGTATTCTAGTAGTGACCCCACCAACAGGTACTGCTTAACACCTCTTGAGAATCCCTTGAGAGGGAGGGAGGAAGATTTCCTGTGCTATTTTTAGGCATAATGCTCTGCTCTCTTTAGAGAAAGTGCAGTGTATTGTTGTAGTCGCTGCAATTTTACATAATATAGCTGTCCATTTTACTGAAGATGCACTGTCACCATTGCCAGAAAATCTCGAGCAAGCTATTGTGGATGTGCACCCATGCATTATTCCTTACTTAAATTATTTTGAAAACCTGTAACTGTATTGTTTGTTGATTTAAATAAATGCTGGAATGTATATTTTGTGTTTTTTACCGTTATCTAAAAGCTTACCCTTATGGTATAATAGTTTTTTTTTTATTTCTTATGCATAGTATACCCTATAGGCAGGGCTTGTGAGCCATAAGCACCCAAGGCCTGCGAGTCCAACCTAGCTTTGCATAAGGGTTACCTAAACTAAACAAAAAAGTACACGACTTCAATTACCTCTAAGGATACCCTTCGTATAAAGAATTTTCTTACAGTAATCTATCTCTATAATACATAGGACTGATATCTTTCACTTAAGAAAGAATATGGCTTTTTAAAAAAGCTCTTATACTGTCACACAATTTGACAAAACTAACGTGAACTTTTATTTGAAAATTTTTATTGTTTTTGAATCTGAAATTATACAGATTTCATGACAGTGTTGAAGTGTCTTTTTAAATAAGCATGGCAGCCAAAATCATAAAGATAATATCTTGAATAAGGATTATTATTAACAATAGGAAAATTTAGAGCTCTAATTTCCTGCAAAATGTGGGTTCGCAAGAAATAAAACACAATTATTCTGATATCTATGTTTTATTTATTTTCTCTTTCAATTTGTAATTGAAGTAATTTATTTTTCAGTTTTTGCTTTTGCCACAAGCTTCTTGTAGTTTGCCAATAATTGACACCATGCTTTACTAGTTACTGTACCAATGTGAGGTCCTGTCCTCTCCAGAAGCGACCATCTAAGAGGGTTATCTTTCTCAGGTTCATCTTTTTCATTTTTTGGGGGAACACGAACTACCAGGTCTGTTTCTCTGTTTAAAAGAAAAAAAATAACTTAATGCATTAAAAACCATACTAGTTTTAAGATAAAAAATATTACAATAGCAATATTATGTACACGTACCTCAAGCTGTGGAGCACGTGATGTCCTTAAAAGAGATGGGCTATAGGTAGACCAACTTGGACATTCTAGCAGTGATGGTGACACCTCTGGAATTTCTACTGACAATATGCCACTATTTTCAATTTCAGGGAAGTCAGGAACGATAAAATTAGTGAAATCTTCCACAGTGATTTCTAAATCTGCAGTGTGTGAATTAACTGAAAAAAAATTAGGTACATAAATTTTCTGATTTTACATTACAACGTTAGACTGTACAACTTTCTTATAACATTTCTAAATAAAATAGAACATTAATTTAAGAAAAAATAGGTCTTACTGTTTTATGACATTTTTATTTGCCGAAAAGACAATATTATTAATGGAAGCATTGTAAGTTATGAACAAATTACAGCAATGAGGCCTAGCAAATTTTAACTATGTACCTGTAAATATCTTATAAGCAAGAAAGAGTACCTGTATCTTGATCTTGATCCGAATCAAAAGATGATTTGATGCCAGTTACTGGTAGCTGAATAATGTCAAATATTTCTTTTTCATAATCATTCAGCTTTGGGGAAGGTAAGAGTGGTCCTCCCCCTGTTCCTAATGCATATTTTCTTTGTCCTGTCATTTTATCCTTTAATATGGTTGTTTTTACATTGTCCCTTTTTTTTCTTAATGTGTCATCTAACACAATACACAATATACCTTTTCTATTTTTGGCCCAATCCATTCTCAGTAAATTTTGAAATGTATTACTTAACATTCGTAAATAATTAAAGAATTTTTCCTGGTCAGTCAGTCCCATTTCTTTTAAAATGTTTCCCTTCCAAAATCTTCTTGGTTTTCGCTTTTTTCTAGCGAGTTTATGTTTATTTCCTTGGTAAATTAACAAAAGCGAAAAAAGTAGTACATTAGTGGCACTAAAAATGTATTTTTTACAATGTCTTAGATATAATTCATTATTAAATATTCAGAAAGCACCCAAACCCAATCAAAACTAGCATGCGTAGACCGCCTAATCGCCCCCCGAGGGGGCTCTATAAAGTCGGTAATATCATCATTGTCATGCCCTGAAAGTTTCGTGTTTCTAGAGCATGTATTAAGGAAGATATCACACTCCTTCGGACTGATGATGCAGAATAGACCGCCCTTCATAACCGTATCGCTACACACATACAAACACCACATGTAGAAACTATTTTTGCCAACAAAACACTTTTCGGACATCCTGTATACATACATACAAACATAAACACATATTAATACAAATGTATTCGATTTGCGTGAAATCCGACCTAATAAAGTTTATCTAAGTAATAATAGGAGAATTTGCCCATACCAAGATTTTTCGGACACCCT
This sequence comes from Philopedon plagiatum, assembly GCA_963971165.1. Classification (NCBI taxonomy): domain Eukaryota; kingdom Metazoa; phylum Arthropoda; class Insecta; order Coleoptera; family Curculionidae; genus Philopedon; species Philopedon plagiatum. The sequence goes on from CAXARB010000308.1 coordinate 50,540, forward strand.
GTATACATTCAAACTAACAACCACACGTTTAAATAGGAATATAGTCGATTTACTTAAAATCCGAATTAAGTAGGTTTATCTCGGTACTAGTAGAAGTATTTGCCCATACCAAGTCTTTTCGGACACCCTGTATACACACACAAACATAAACACATATTAATACAAATATATTCGATTTGCGTGAAATCCTACCTAATAAAGTTTATCTAAGTACTAATAGAAGTATTTGCCCATACAAAGATTTTTGGACACCCTGTATACATTCACACTAAGACCCACACGTTTAAATAGGAATATAGTCGTTTTACGTAAAATCCCACCTAATTAAATTTATTGGTACCTACTAGTAGAAGTATTTGCCCATACTAAGACTTTTCGGACACCCTGTATACGTACATATATACAACACAAATAAAAACAAATATGGTCGATGTACTTAAAATATTAATTAGTTAAGTTTATCTTGGCACTAGTAGAAGTACTTGAACATACTAAGACTTTTAGGACACCTTGTATACAAACATATAAATCCGTACACATAGAAAAGCAAATATATACCTACGATTTGCTTTAAATCCGACAATTGAGTTACTATTTGTACAAAAGGCAACGGTATTTGCCCATTCAAAGACCATACCAAGATTTTTGGACACCCTGTATACATTCACACTAAGACCCACACGTTTAAATAGGAATATAGTCGTTTTACGTAAAATCCCACCTAATTAAATTTATTGGTACCTACCAGTAGACGTATTTGCCCATACTAAGACTTTTCGGACACCCTGTATACGTATATACAACACAAATAAAAACAAATATGGTCGATGTACTTAAAATATTAAATAGTTAAGTTTATCTTGGCACTAGTAGAAGTATTTGAACATACTAAGACTTTTAGGACACCCTGTATACAAACACCGTACACATAGAAATGCAAATATATACCTACGATTTGCTTTAAATCCGACAATTGAGTTACTATTTGTACAAAAGGCAAAGGTATTTGCCCATTCAAAGACCATACCAAGATTTTTGGACACCCTGTATACATTCACACTAAGACCCACACGTTTAAATAGGAATATAGTCGTTTGACGTAAAATCCCACCTAATTAAATTTATTGGTACCTACTAGTAGAAGTATTTTCCCATACTAAGACTTTTCGGACACCCTGTATACGTATATACAACACAAATAAAAACAAATATGGTCGATGTACTTAAAATATTAAATAGTTAAGTTTATCTTGGCACTAGTAGAAGTATTTGAACATACTAAGACTTTTAGGACACCCTGTATACAAACACCGTACACATAGAAATGCAAATATATACCTACGATTTGCTTTAAATCCGACAATTGAGTTACTATTTGTACAAAAGGCAAAGGTATTTGCCCATTCAAAGACCATACCAAGATTTTTGGACACCCTGTATACATTCACACTAAGACCCACACGTTTAAATAGGAATATAGTCGTTTTACGTAAAATCCCACCTAATTAAATTTATTGGTACCTACTAGTAGAAGTATTTTCCCATACTAAGACTTTTCGGACACCCTGTATACGTATATACAACACAAATAAAAACAAATATGGTCGATGTACTTAAAATATTAATTAGTTAAGTTTATCTTGGCACTAGTAGAAGTATTTGAACATACTAAGACTTTTAGGACACCCTGTATACAAACACCGTACACATAGAAATGCAAATATATACCTACGATTTGCTTTAAATCCGACAATTGAGTTACTATTTGTACAAAAGGCAAAGGTATTTGCCCATTCAAAGACCATACCAAGATTTTTGGACACCCTGTATACATTCACACTAAGACCCACACGTTTAAATAGGAATATAGTCGTTTTACGTAAAATCCCACCTAATTAAATTTATCTTGGTACCTACCTACTAGTAGAAGTATTTGCCCTTACTAAGACTTTTCGGACACCCTGTATACGTATATACAACACAAATAAAAACAAATATAATCGGTTTGCCTGAAATTCGGTTTAATTACATTTATCCTGGACTACTAGGAGTATTTGCTCCAACCAAGACTTTTTGGGCAGCCTGTATACAGACATATATGTAAATCCGTACACATATAAATGGAAATATATACGATTTGCTTTAGATCCGAAAATTAAGTTTAATTTTGTACAAATAGCAAAGGTATTTGCCCATACAAACTTTTGTACTTTTCGGACACCCTGTAGACATATATACAATCACGCACATGCTGGAAGATATAAAATGTATTTTCGAATTGTTCTGGTTACTTTAAAACGATCCGAATCAATTCATTTCCCTAAAATTAAATTAAAATGATTTAATAATATTAATATATTGCCCCAAAGGTATACACGCTTATGAATTAAAATGCATATTTTTGGATATTATAACTTTATAACAAATATTTCGATGCCACTGAGGGCAATATTAGAATCTTCAATGATGTCTTGTAGCGTCATCGGAAAATCGATAAAATTGGTTTTTAAAGCCAAATTTATCAAATGAAATGTCTTTCTACATAAAGTATAAGGTCCCTAAATCCCTTGCCCGGTAAATTTGGATCCGAAGTTGGTCCAGAGTCGTTCCTATTTCGCATCAAAATGCTGACATTTTAGCCAAATTTTGACATTTCATACATTATAATAATAATTAAGCGTCACCAGTTCAATTGTTTTTTTTCATGGCATGGTTTAACATTCGCGGTTTTTAAAATTTTTCCTGCGCCGAAGAAAGAAAACCTATTTATTTATAACTTTAACACAAAAATATGGAGTTTTAATTAGTTAGCAGTGTTCTCAGATGATGACGGAAGAAAATAAACCAAAAAAGAGCTGTTAAATAAGAGAAATAATACATAATAACGCCATTTAAAGATGAATTTTGATGGAAAAAAATAGAAAAAATGTGTTTTTACCCCCTAAATCAGGCCCTGGATCACCCATTCGGGATTCATTTTAAAGCCTGATTATATCCCCAAGGGATAGCGTTGAAAAAGTTGAAAGAAATTAGATAGGAAAAGATACAGAGTGATTCGAATGTAGAGATGTCATGAAAAAAAATTGTCAAAAACCGAAATTTAATTATCAATTGCTCCTTTCCTATTAGGAATAAAGGAACCAAAAAATACGTTTGTAACGTATTTCGGCGAGCTCTTTCCGATAGGGCACATGGAATTTCGGTTTGAATCCATTTTGACCCCCAAAAAATTAAATTCCGTCAAAAAATTTCATGAAAAATCGTAATTTCCAAGTTTTCCCAAATTTTTCCAATTTCCAGTCGTTTTAGGTATAGGTAAATGTATTGCAAAAAGAAAGTATTTGAGATTCTTTAGTTTTATGTTCAAATACGTTTTTCTGTCCGAAGTTCCGGTTTCGACTTATTCAGTGCCAAAGTGGGGTCTACAAAGGGCATTTTTCGACATAAAAAAATTCAAAAGAATTACTTCCCATTCTCCGAATACCGCCAATTTCAATAGGGTTCGGAACACCCCGGTCTTCTACAACCTCTGAAAATTTAAATCGATTTAGTTAAGTTTTGCGACCTCTAATCGATTGCAACGGAAATCGCTGAAATTTCGACTTTGACGTTTTATATCTCCGAAACAGAACACCCTGTATAACTGAATTTTTTACCGAAGCTAGCCGCACTATCCCTCTATTAACCCAGAAAATTTGGTTGCCCTCCCTCTAACCGTTTTCGAGAAAAAAAATTGAAAAGATGGAAATGTCGAAACGGACGACAACATACACACGCACGAACACACAACTTTTTTCCAAGGGCTCGGTATATAGACCGAGCCTGAAAGGCGGTCTATAAAGATTGCGTAGACCGCCTAATCGCCCCCCGAGGGGGCTCTATAAAGTCGGTAATATCATCATTGGCATGCCCTGAAAGTTTCGTGTTTCTAGAGCATGTATTAAGGAAGATATCACACTCCTTCGGACTGATGATGCAGAATAGACCGCCCTTCAGCGATCGGGCTCTCTTCGAAAAATACCGAACGGTGATACAAAGTAAGAATTTACAAAGAGAAGCCCGATCGCTATCGCTATTTTTCATACAGAGTGCCACTGCTGGTCACATTCTTTTTGTTGTTTCATGTCCGGTTCACACCACATCCGTGCGCGAATTAAAGCACAACTCTAATACATCACAACTTCGATCTCTGCGACATCCATAATGTTACTTTATTAACTCGTGTAAATAGAACAAATGTGCGAACATTCTCTTAACGTTGTCACAACATGCTGGTCCTACGGACATATAAGTAATATTCCTTTCAGGTGTTTGATGCCCCGGAGCGACTCGCCCCAGAGTAACTCACACCGTTCCTGAAAGGAACAATTGACAATTTCGACATTAAGCTCACTCAAGTCGTTGGTGATGCACGAGAGGGCAGGGGGGATAGGGCTAGAACGGTTCAGATGCTTGATGCCCCAGTTGAATGGAACAACTGTGTGCTGCTCTGGAGCTGTACGGGAGCTCTTCCTTGGGGTGAAAGGAAGACACCTATTACCACTACCTCGACAATGTTGACATTTGACATTGTTGACAGCCAAAACATTTTTTTATTAATTTAATTTAGAATTTAATACTTAAAAGAAGATTTTTAACAGATGTCCATCCATGCCAAAACGTATTGGGAGCAATAAAGAGACTGTACACAATTAAAGTGGTCGAATCACCAGGTATTTTTCTCGTTTTAGTTTAAACTTATGAATATTTTATTATAATTATATTTTTTTAGGTGGACCTGACCAGAAGCAGAACAGGCTTTTTTCTTTAAATGTACAAGCAGTTTGCAGCGCCAAATTGCAATTTATAACTATTGTAGCCAGGTGGGCAGAGTCTACACATGACTCCCGTATATTTGAAAGTGCAGTGTATTGTTAGTCGCTGCAATTTTACATAATATAGCTGTCCATTTTAATGAAGAAGCACTGCCACCATTGCCGGAAAATCTTGAGCAAGCTATTTTGAAATGTGCACCCATGCATTATTCCTTACTTAAATTATTGTGAAAACCTATAACTGTATTGTTTGTTGATTTAAATAAAAATGCTGGAATGTATATTTTGTGTTTTTGACTATTATCTAAAAGTTTACCCTTATGGTATAATGGTTGTTTTTTATTTCTTATGCATAGTATACCCTATAGACAGGGCTTGTAAGTCATAAGCACCCAAGGCCTGCAAGGCAAACCTAGCTTTGCATAAGGGTTACCTAAACTAAACAAAAAATTACACGATTTCAATTACCTCTTAGGATACCCTTCGTATATAGAATTTTCTTACAGTAAAAGAATATGACTTTTTAAAAATGCTCTTATACTGTCACAAATTTTGACATAACTAATGTGAACTTTTATTTGAAAATTATTATCGTTTTTGCTGCAAAACTTTGGGCAACTTAAAACTTGTGGTAAATAATTGCCATTTTTGCTCGAAGTCTTGTGCAATGCTTAGCCAAGCCTCCTCGGTTGGTTTAAGTAACACAGTTTAAGTAATTAAAACAATCCCAAATTGCATTCCATGTTTCTTTAATTATATCTTTGATACCCATATAAGGAGCAATTCGGAATGCATAGCTAACCGAAATCATACTATCACTAGCTAGATACCTAAAACATGGATAATGCACCCTATAAGATTTTATCGCACACTTAACGAGTACTTGCACATTTATATTGCTAGATTTACCTTAATATCAAAGCAAGTCTTTCTCCAGGAGATATTGGCTCACGTACACAATATACCTTTTCTATTTTTGGCCCAATCCATTCTCAGTAAATTCTGAAATGTATTACTTAACATTCGTAAATAATTAAAGTATTTTTCCTGGTCAGTCAGTCTCATTTTTTCTTTTAAAATGTTTCCCATCCAAAATCTTCTCGGTTTTTGCTTATTTATGTTTATGTTTATTTCTTTGGTAAATTAACAAAAGCGAAAAAAGTAGTACATTAGTGACACTAAAAATGTATTTTTTACAATGTCTTAGATATAATTCATTATTAAATATTCAGAAAGCACCCAAAGCAAATCAAAATAACAAAATGTCAAAAAATGCAGACAGCAGGCAGAGTGACAGATAAGTGAGGTTAAAAATCATCCGGACAAAAGTTAAAAACTAAATTTAACTCGTACGACGTGGATTGTTAAAAAATATCAATAACTAATCCAAGCAAAATTTAAATCAAACCCGTCATTGTGATTTACCCCGTATACTTACTACCTAATGGAATAATATGTGTCTATGATGCATTGCCGCGTCATCGAAAAATTGTTAAAATTGGTATTTAATGACTAATTCTTCAAATTATATGTTCCGAAATCCACACGGGAAGGTCTATAGAGGCATTGCCCGGTATTTTTCAAGTCGAAAACGGTTCAGAAACCCTAAAATCTCGCAAGGAAAACTGACATTTTTGCGACATTTCGACCCTTCATATTTTAATACATTTCTCCGTATGAAACTGATTTTGACATGCATTTGCGTGGTCTGAGAAAAATTAAAAAAATTCGTATTCAATGCTTAAATCGTCCAATGAAACGTATTTTAACTAAAAATATAAAGTCCGTTTTACCTTTGCCATGTATATTTCAAGCCGAAATCGGTTCAGGAAGCTTCCAATATCGCTACGAAAACTGTTATTGTCATGACATTTTGACAGGTCATATTTTAATTTCGATGTAAAGAGGGTCCGTTCAATTGTTTTGTCAAGGCACGGCTTTTATATATGCACTTTTTAAAATTTTTCCTGCAGCGATGCAAAAAAAGGTATTTATTTATAACTTTAACGAAAAAATATGGAGTTTTAATTAGTTAGGAGTGTTCTTAGATGATCAGGGAAGAAAATAAACCAAAAAAGAATCGTTAAATAAGAGAAATAATATATAATAATGCCTTTTAAATATGAATTTTGATGGAAAAAAACAGAAAAATGAGTTTTTACCCCCTAAATCAGGCCCTGGATCACCCATTCGGGATTCATTTTAAAGCCTGATTATATCCCCAACGGATAGCGTTGAAAAAGTTAGAAGAAATTAGATAGGAAAAGATACAGAGTGATTCAAATGTAGAGATGTCATGAAAAAAAATCGTAAAAAATCGAAATTTAATTATCGATTTCTCCTTTCCTATTAGAAATAAAAGAAGTAAAAAATACGTTTCTAACGTATTTCGGCGAGCTCTTTCCGATAGGGCACATGGAATTTCGATTTGGATCCATTTTGACCCCCCAAAAAATTCAAAACCGTCAAAAATTTGCATGAAAAATCGTAATTTCCACTTTCTCCCAAATTTTTCCAATTTCCAGTCGTTTTAGGTATAGGTAAATGTATTTCAAAAAGAAAGTATTTGAGATTCTTTAGTTTTAAGTTCAAATACGTTTTTCTGTCCGATGTTCCGTTTTCGACTTATTCGGTGCCAAATTGGGGTCTACAAAGGGCATTTTTCGACATAAAAAAATTCAAAAAAATTACTTCCCATTTTCCGAATACCGCCAGTTTCAATAGGGTTCGGAACACCCCGGTCCTCCACAACCTCCAAAAATTTAAATCGATTTAATTCACTTTTGCGACCTGTAATCGATGTCAACGGAAATCGCTGAAATTTCGATTTTGGCGTTTAATAACTCCGAAACGGAACATCCTGTATAACTGAATTTTTTACCGAAGCTAGCCGCACTATCCCTCTATTAACCCAGAAAATGTGGTTGCCGCCTCTATAACCGTTTTCGAGAAAAAAAAATTGAAAAGGTGAAAATGTCGAAACGGACGACAACACACGGCCATACATACACACACACATTTTTCTGACCAAGGGCTCGGTATATAGACCGAGCCTGAAAGGCGGTCTATAACTAGATTGCATAGAGCGAATAATCGCCCCCCGAGGGGGCTCTATAAGGTCGGTAATATCATCATTGTCATGCCCTGAAAGTTTCGTGTTTCTAGGCCATGTATTAAGGAAGATATCACACTCCTACGGACTGATGATGCAGAATACAGCGCCCTTCGTAAGCGTATCGCTATATACATACAAACACATATTACATATAAATACAATATGTACGATTTGGCTGAAACCCTACTAAATTAAACTTGTCATCTTTCGATCGGCTTTGAACCATACATTAGATAACATCATCTTCCTGAAATGGTCGAGCTGGATGAAGATTGGTGGCGAGCCCTTCGGGCACGCCACTGATGTCTCTATGGAAAAAAATTGTGCATACATATTATGAACGTCGCTTCTTTCAATCTAAGAAGCCGTTCGCGAGTTGTAAGTTGTTAACTTTACCCCTAATCGTTGCTATGGCAATCATTAAAATTGAAAATTGCAAAAATATTTTTCAATGATTGACCGAATTCTACTTAGATGCGAAATTTCTACTCTGCAACTCAATAAATAACGGAGAAATCAAATTGATCGTCGTCATGACTACCAAAAATCGAAATTATTTTCAAATAAAAAAGTAGTTTACTTCCATCCCTTTCGATAGCCACCTCACTAGTTCCAATCGCAGAAGGCGTCCGCGAGTTATAAATTGTCAACTTTATCCTTAATCGTTGCTATGCCAACCATGGGAATCGATTTTTCCAGATATATATTTGAATGAGTGACCGAATTCTTCCGAGATATCAGTTTTCAACTTTCCAACTCAATAAATAACGAAAATAGCAAATTGTCATCGTCCCGGCAACGAAATGTCAAAATTATTTTCACATAAAAAAGTAGTATACTTTCTAACATTTCGATCGTCACTTTACTGGTTTCAATCAGATAAGCCGTTCGCGAGTTAAAAATGATCAACTTTATGCTCAATCGTTGCTATGGTAACCATCGGAATCAAAATTTATAAAAATATTTTTGAATGATTGACCGAATTCTACCCAGATATCAAATTTCAACTCTAAAACTCAATAAATAATGGAAATAGCAAACTGTTCGTCGTCATGGCAACGAAATGTCAAAATTATTTTCACATAAGAAAGTAGCTTACTTCGTTCCCTTTCGATTGCCACCTCACTCGTTTCAATCTGATCAGCCGTACGTGAGTTAGAAATTGTCAACTTATCCTTAATCGTTGCTATAGAAACCATGCGAATCAAAATTTACACATATAATTTTGAATGATTGACCGAATTCTTCCCATATATCAAATTTCAGCTCTCTAACTCAATAAATATCGGAAATAGCAAATTTTTCGTCGTCATGCCAACGAAATGTCGAAATTATTTTCAAATAAAATAGCTTACTTCCTCCCCTTTCGATTGCCACATCACTCTTTTCAATCGAATAATCCGTTCTCAATTAATAACAAATCTAAGCAAAATTTAAATCAGAGCCGTCATTGTGATTTACCCCGTATACTACCTCATGGAATAGCCTTTCTATGATGCTTCGCCGCGTCATCGAAAAATTGTTAAAATTGGTATTTAATGACTAATTCTTCAAATTATATGTTCCGAAATCCACACGGGAAGGTCTATAGAGGCGTTGCCCGGTATTATACAAGTCGAAAACGGTTCAGAAACCCTAAAATCTCGCAAGGAAAACTGGCATTTTTGCGACATTTCGACCCTTCATATTTTAATACATTTCTCCGTATGAAACTGATTTTGACATGCATTTGCATGGTCTGAGAAAAATTTAAAAAATTCGTATTTAATGCTTAAATCGTCCAATGAAACGTATTTTAACTAAAAATATAAAGTCCGTTTTACCTTTGCCATGTATATTTCAAGCCGAAATCGGTCCAGGAAGCTTCCAATATCGCTACAAAAATTGTTATTTTCATGACATTTTGACAGGTCATACTTTAATTTCGATGTAAAGAGGGTCAGTTTCATTTGTTTTTTTTTCAAGGCACGGCTTTTATATATGTACTTTTTAAAATTTTTCCTGCAGCGATGCAAAAAAAGGTATTTATTTATAACTTTAACGAAAAAATATGGATTTTTAATTAGTTAGGAGTGTTCTTAGATGATCAGGGAAGAAAATAAACCAAAAAAGAATCGTTAAATAAGAGAAATAATATATAATAATGCCTTTTAAAGATGAATTTCGGTTGAAAAAAACCGAAAAAATGAGTTCTTACCCCCTAAATGCGGCCCTGGATCACCCATTCGGGATTTGTTTTAAAGCCTGATTATATCCCCAAGGGATAGCGTTGAAAAAGTTGGAAGAAATTAGATAGGAAAAGATACAGAGTGATTCAAATGTAGAGATGTCATGAAAAAAAATCGTAAAAAATCTAAATTTAATTATCGATTGCTCTTTTCCTATTAAGAATGAAGGAACCAAAAAATACGTTTATAACGTAGTTCGGCGAGGTCTTTCCGATAAGGTACATGGGATTTCGATTTGAATCCATTTTGACCCCCAAAAAAATTGACAACCATCAAAGATTTGCATGAAAATTCGTAATTTCCAGTTTTTCCCAAATTTTTCCAATTTCCAGTCGTTTTAGGCATAGGTAAATGTATTGCAAAAAGAAAGTATTTGAGATTCTTTAGTTTTATGTTCAAGTACGTTTTTCTATCCGAGGCTCCGGCTTCGACTTATTCAGTGCCAAAGTGGGGTCTACAAACAGCATTTTTCGACATAAAAAAATTCAAAAAAATTACTTCCCATTTTCCGAATACCGCCAGTTTCAATAGGGTTCTGAAGCTCCCGGTCCTCTACAACCTCAGAAAATTTAAATCGATTTAATTTAGTTTTGCGACCTGTAATCGATTTCATAGGAATTCGCGGAAATTTCGACTTTGACGTTTAATAACTCCGAAACGGAACACCCTCTGTAACTTAATTTTTTACCGAAGCTAGTCACACTATCCCTCTATTAACCCAGAAAATTTGAACGTTACACTTCCAACCATCTCGGAGAAAAAAAATTGAGATTGTCGAAAAACACGATTTGTCAACCGGCGAACATTTTCCCCACGGACGGGTCGGTATATAGAGCGCTGTTGGCGCTCTATAACTAGTACGGATAGACCGCCTAATCGCCCCCCGAGGGGGCTCTATAAGGTCGGTAATATCATCATTGTCATGCCCTGAAAATTTCGTGTTTCTAGGCCAAGTATTAAGGAAGATATCACACTCCTTCGGACTGATGATGGAGAATAGACCGCCCTTCGTGACCCCATCGCTACATACATACAAACACCTACATGTAGAAACTATTTTTGCCAACAAAAATACTTTTCGGACACCCTGTATACATACATACAAACATAAACACATATTAATACAAATATATTTGATTTGCTTGAAATTCGACCTAATAAAGTTTATCTAAGTACTAATAGGAGTATTTGCCCATTCC
>CAXARB010000309.1:0-14000 GCA_963971165.1 Philopedon plagiatum
AAACGCGCTGAAGAAAGACGATGCCTTGAAGGTTAACGCTGTGTTGTGTGAAGAATTTAAAATTCAAAAGGCCGATAAGGAATTGTGTGAAAACAAGTATCTAAACACCGCTAACGCTCCAATCGATAAAGATACAAATTTAGACATATGGTTTGTCGAAAATATTCTACAACCCATAGTAACTAACTTGGATGAATTTCAGGAAAAAGACTCCAATTGGGCGCTATCCCGCGTCATTAACTTAATGATTAACATAAAAAAATTTAATCCATTACGAGTTGGAAATTATATCGAGCTTCCAAAGCCTATTGCCCGAAGAAAGGCTTGTATTAATGTACACAACAGTGATGATTAGTGTTTTGCTTGGGCAGTTGTTTCCGCCTTGTACCTCGTCAACAAGGATTCTAATAGGACGTCATCATATCCAAACCCAAAGGATGTGCTTAACTTAACAGGGATACAGTTCCCCATGACGATACGGCAGATTCCGCGATTTGAAAAACAGAATCAGATCTCTGTAAATGTGTATATATTAGAAAAGAGGTCAAAGAAGAACTTTCAGATTATACCCTATTATTTGACCAAGAATAAACTAGAAACGCATGTAAATTTACTCCTAATTCAAGATGATTACCTAACCAAGGATAGCTACAATGATCTGTCCCCAGTTAAGCTTCATTACGTTTGGATAAAAAATATGTCTCGTTTGTTGTCATCGCAACTTAGTAAAGAAAATGGTCCAAAGTATCTTTGTGATCGCTGTTTACATTACTTTCGTTCTGAAGACAAATTGCGCTTGAATACCAAAGATTGTTTAAAACTAAACAATGGTACCGCCATTCCACAAGCACCAAAAGAAGATAAGAAGTGGGTTGAATGTAAGGACTTTAAGTACAAGGAAAAAGCACCCTTTGTAATATATGCTCATACCGAGTGTTTGCTGGTTCCTGAACTAATTGACGTGACGAAAAATACACAAAATTTGAAAGAACAAGTACCCTACAGTGTCGGATATTACGTCAAATGTCAGTATGATGACACATTATCATTTTACAAGTCATATACTGGACAGGACTGTATGGAGTGGTTCGTAAAAGAGCTTCAAGATTTTGCAGAAGATGTAGAAACAGTGTTTTTATGCGATTTACCCATGGATAGCTTAACACCCGAGGAACAAGAACAATTTAATAATGCTACCATCTGCCATATATGTGAAAAGCCCTTTGTAGTCGGAGATAAAAGAGTTAGAGATCACAATCACTTCACGGGGAAAATAAGAGCCGCCGCCCACGAGGTTTGTAATCTAAATTATCAGGATGACTGCACCATACCGGTCCTATTTCATAACTTGAGTTGTTATGATGGTCACATGGTTATTAAAGCTTTAGCTGAGGTAGAGGGGCATTTTGGTATTTTATCTGTCAACAAAGAAAAATACATCTGTTTCACCAAACATATTCCCGATAGCTTAATTAAATTCAGATTCGTCGACAGTTTTAGATTTTTATCGTCCGGATTGGATAAGTAGGCTGTAGATCTCCCTGATATCCAATTCTTAAGTCGGAATTTTGGGACCTAACAGAAGAGCGGTACTCGCTATTGTGTCGAAAGGGCGTATTTCCATACGACTTTATTAATAGTTGGAAGAGACTTGAAGAAGATAAACTACCAAAAAACTTGAATTTTACAATAGCTTGAGCGATTCCTCGATCTGTGATGAAGAGTATGCACATGCACAAAGAGTGTGGAACAGTTTTAACTGCAAAACAATGCGTGAATATTCAGAGTTGTATATGAAGACTGATATTCTACTGTTGGCTGATGTACATATTTGAAAAATTTCGCAACACCTCACACAAAACATATGGGTTGGATCCAGCATGGTCGTATACTTTACCTGGTTACGCCTGGCAAAATATGCTGTTTCAAATGCAAAGATCAAATAACACCAAGCTCGAGCTTTTAACTGAACTAGACATGATATATTTTATTGAAAAAGGTATTCGCGGTGGACTAAGCCAGTGCTTAAAACGGTATGCTGAAGCTAATAATAAATTTTTACCTGATTATGATTCTACCAAGGAAAACTCGTATTTAATGTATTACGACATTAATAATCAATAACTCGTATTGATGTCGCAGTACCTGCCATACGGAGGATTTAACTGGTTATCTGACAGCGAAATTTCTCAACTGAATATTCAAGATGTTGCTGATAAGGCAGATACTGGTTATATTTTGGAAGTAGATTTGGAAATACCAGAAGAACTTCGTAATAAATTTTCCGATCTCCCACCCTGTCCACAGCATGCAACACCTGAAGGATCTAAAAATGAAAAACTGTTGTCAACGCTGTATGATAAATCCGAATACGTCATTCACTATAGGAATTTACAGCAAGCTTTGACATTGGGAATAAAAGTAACCAAAATACACCGTGTTTTAAGTTTTAAGCAGTCGCCTTGGTTAAAAGAGTATATTGACCTCAACACTAGACTTCGTCAAGCTGCCAAGAACGATTTTGAAAAGAATCTGTTTAAATTAATGAACAACGCGGTATTTGGGAAGACCATGGAAAACATTCGAAATCATTCTAATATAAAGTTGATAACTAAATGGGATGGTAGATATGGCGCCGAAGCTTTAGTATCAAGGCCCGAATTTAGAAGCAGTACTATTATAAGTGAAAATTTAGTTATTATTGAATTGGCAAAAACTAATATTTATTTCAACAAGCCAATCTATGTGGGTATGTGTATTTTGGACTTGTCCAAGACAGCCATTTATGACTTTCACTATAATTATATGAATAGGTCATTTGGGGATCGTTGTCAAGTTTTATATACTGACACAGACAGTCTCATTTACGAAATTAAACATGAAAACGTTTATGATGATATTAGAGAAGATTGTCATCAGTATTTTGATACCAGTGATTATCCTGAAAATAATGTATATGGAATTCCGAAAGTTAATAAGAAAGTTCTGGGTATGATGAAGGATGAAAACAATGCTCGAATTATGACACATTTTATTGGACTTAGATCAAAAATGTATGCAACTAAAGTTCTGTACACACCTGAAGAAATAGAGACATCACGTATTAAATTGGAGAATGCTAATAAGGAACGCGTTGATATAGATAGAGCATTGGCGAACTTGGGTATAACAAAAAAGATTAAGGGTATAAAAAAGTCTGTAATAAAAGCCGATATTACATTTAAGGACTATGTTACCTTTTTGGAAACATTTACTGAAAAATGTATTTCACAAAAACTAATTCGATCTAGACAACATGAACTCCACACAATACAGCAAATTAAAATAGGATTAAGCCTGCATGACGATAAAAGAAGAATATCGAAGACTTCAACTGCTATATTACTTTGGGGACATTATATCATAATGGAGGAATAGGATCAAGAAGATAAGCAATTTTTACTTGTTGATATATAACACATTTTAAAATACTTAGAAATGTACATTGTAAATATGTTTGGTTTTAAAATAAAGAGATGTTTAATTGGTGGCTTTATGCCAAAAGAAAATAGCTGTACTTACGTATGTAGTTATTAATGATCTTTGGAAGAAATTTTTTATTTTAAATTCAGTTTGAAAAGTGGGTAGACTGGATGCTTATTTTTTAACAGATAAATGTCTGATTATTAGCAGCTGATTAATAGCTGTTTTATAGCTGCTTTTACCTGTTTTCTATTAGTGTTATAGCTGTTTTTAGTGGTTTTACAGCTGTTTAGGAGCTGATTTCCAGAAAGAGAAGTTGCCAATCAACCGTCAGCCAACCATCAATCAACCACCAATCAACCACCAATCAACCATCAAGCAACCCCCAATCAACTCCCAATCAACCACCAGTCAAACGCCTATTAAAAAATAGGAGCTGTTTTTAGCTGTTTTATAGTTGTTTTTAGTGGTTTCCAGAAACAGGGTCTGTTTATTCATGTGTTCGCCAACATATATTTTGGCGGCAACTACTTATCTTTGAAAACATTAAACTGTATCTTGTACGTATTCCCTAATATTTTGTATATATTTTTTCTATCTCTATCAATATACCCGAGAGCGTAAAGTGTAAGACGAGGCAATACTAATTCAAAGGTAGCAGGTTCGATCCTCACTAGGGGTAGAATAAATAAAAAAGTTTGTGTGACGGCATCTTGAAGAAATAATTGTAATATTTAAAGGTGCAGCATTGGAGTTGAAAGATGGAAAGTTTAGCTGTTTGACAACTACGAGACCCACTAGAAATATATTAATATATCCCAATAGCTCAAGGCTCGGTTCAAATCCCTAAGATGGCGTTATGGGATTTTGCGCCAGTTCTCTTGCTGTATATCTACTCAATCAATGCCTTGCGTGTAAACTTCTCGTAGAATCGATTGTCTTCTTAACGTATCAGATCTGTTAATTGGCCCTCGTTGACACATCAGCGTTCCACAGAAATGACACTTAACAATCTTGACTCTCAACATTTAATATAACTGTAAGATTGGATGTGGTCAGTCCAAATATACATTCGTCTTTTACAGTTATAGCAAATGCCAGAAATGATTATTTGTGCTCCTACAAAGGTATCGGCCGAAAGACTAGTATCTTGACCTGCAGGCAACATTGTAGTATCTGATAATAGTCATCGAAGGAAAGAGAGTGTCTATAAATATGGGTTGTTTGATCAGATAACCTTGAGAGCCCAAACAATAACAGAAGTAAGGACACACGGTTACCTTGAGAATATATCCTTGAATCGCTGTTTAGTGATTGAACGCAACCTTGTTAGTTGAATTAACTTGTTTAGCCTCCAAAGCATCAACCTTCAGATAGGGTGGGGGAGTTTATGGTGGGGGTGATAAGTATAAATTTGGTTTGTTTTACAGAGCATATCATAATTCGGTAGAACAGTTCATCGAGTTACACATATTTGTCAGTGTAGAGCAGTGAGTTAGTTAGAAAAATGAGTTTCGGGAATGAGTCGTTGTTAAATATATTCAATTTGGATGGTAGTACCCATGTAGGGGTCTACGTCAATTGGCCGAAAGTCAATTGGCCGAGAGTCAATTGGCCGAAGTCAGTTGGCCGAAGATCAATTGGCCGAATACGTCAATTGACCGAATACGTCAATTGGCCGAATACGTCAATTAGCCGAATAAGTCAATTGACCAAATACGTCAACTGACCAAATAGGACAAATGGCAGAAAACGTCAATAGACGTAACAGATCAATTGTCTGAAGAAGTGAGTAGTAGGTTTAGTACATAATTTGGCTAAATACATAATACTAACCTGAACTAACCTGAACTAACCTGAACTAACCTTAACTAACCTGAACTAACCTGAACTAACCTGAACTAACCTGTAAGTGTATCGGTAAAACCAAACCAAAACTAACCAAAACTAACCAAAACATAAAAGCAAAAATTTGTTTCAACAATTTATTACAAAAAATCCAACAATAACAGTTCACTATTAACGAACTGTATTTTTAAAAATATCAAAAATGTAAATGACAGATGATAACTGTTTGTTAATGAAACAAGTATTAACCTTATGTTGGTCCTGAATTACCGTTATACCAGTAATAATATACGTATTATAATAATAATATGTTAAAGAACAAACGAAGAAAGGGCAAACATGAACATACTTTAGTCAGATATGGCTAAGAACCTTAAGAAAAAGAATAAATATCATCAAAAATTTAAAAAAAAAAAAAAAAAAAATAATTTTTAAGTAATATGTAAGAAAAAATATATATGTATATCGGCCAATTGACGTCTTCGGCCAGTTGACGTGTTCGGCCAATTGACGTATTCAGCCTGTTATCTTTCGGCGAATTGACGTATTCGGCTAATTGACTTCGGCCAATTGACTTTCGACCAATTGACATTCGGCCAAATGACGGGATCCCCCATGTAGAGCTGATTGAGCAGGAAGATTTCAACCTGCAGACCCCGGGTGTGTTCGAAGTGTGCCACGATGCTAAAGTGTTAAACATGGCGTTTGTGGAAGAAAAAGACGCGAAAAGCAGGAGGAAAAAATAGTAAATTCGGCGGTTGATTACGTTAATAACTGGGCGGAGAAGGATGGAGGTGGCATTAACATAATTAGTGATGTGAAGGTACAGAATGCGAAACGGCTACCCACTACCAAGCTGGAAAAGCGGCTGACATTACCGAAGACTGTCAGTGGCAATAAAAATAAATTTTATGTATCTGTGGAGGGTGAAAAGGAGAAGAAGAAATTTCAATTCAAACGCCCATCAGTACCAGTGAAATATCTCGAGTTTCTGGAAATGTCATAGCCACTGAAGCCTTTGTCACCGGTTGACGTAGTTAATGATGGCCCAAACTCGACAACGCAAGAGCCGCCGAAGTCCATGCCTCCGATTGTTTTGGTGGCCGACGCAGGCGAAAAATCGCCATTAAATCAAGCGGGGGCGCCGATATCGCCAACAGTTGGAAGTGGAGTATGCCGCAAAACATTGAAGAAGCGGTGCAAGCGGCTATTCGAGGCGTCAAGTCAATCAAGTCAGTATGCTGCTGCTGCTTCTAAAGAAGTGTCCGTACCGGACTGGTTGGAAAAGTTTTCACCAAGCCAGGAGTGTGCCTTCTCCATGGCGCTTAGTGCGAGAGAAAAAATAGTGGGAGAACTAAAAAGTATTATAGTGATGTGGCGCAATATGAGAGACAGATTAAGGAACTGCAGGTGAAAATAGAACAATGTAAAAGTAAAGGAGAAGTGTGCAGGAAAAGACTTAAGTTATTGCACAATTTTACATATAAGTAGTTTTGGAATTTTATTGTATATATAGAGTTAAGTTCTTTTGTAATAGTAATGTATATGTAAGTAAAAGAAAATATTTTTGTATAATATGATAATAAAAAAGATAAATGAAATAATATTTTTTTATTTCTAAAATACGTATGTGGAAGTTACACAAAAAAATGTAAAGGTGCAAAATAGAAAAAAATAATAGACGAAAAAATGTTATGCTTTAATTTTAGGCGAGTAATCGTCAGATGCACATACATTGTGTAGTGTATTCCTAAGTACGCGTAAGAAATACACCCACAACTTATGTGTATATAAGTGTTTTGTCTGTGAAGAGAGGCTATTCGGTACAATGCCTGAGAATGTGCATCTAAATAAAATGTGAATTTTACTACAAGTACGATAATAGACTAAACACTGCACAAAATCTGCCTATTGTCAATATTTATTTAAGAATGAATTTATTGACTGAGAAATTGTATTACTCTGTAGGAGATGTCTAAGTTCCCTGCATTTCCGTAGAGAACTTACTAGAAATTTAGCTAGTTCTAACGTATGGTAAGAACGTACATGTCTTTACAGAGTAACACAATACTTTCAACAAGATAATTCTTGAGAAATATCATGTTACTTGAGATGTGACATGAATCAACTACAAACTACGATCAAATATTTTGTAGCCCAGAAAAGGACTGTTTTTTGTTAGGTTAGGTTAGGTAGGCCGGGGAGGGCATGGTTCCGGGGACAGACGAATCAGTTGGTGGAATCAGCTTGACCATCTTCATCCTGATAGTCCGTGATCCACCAAGTGGACGAATCTGCCGGACAGTCGTGATCTTCTGGCGGCGGCGGTAGCACCCAATCGACGCTGAAATCCGGTTCTACCTCTTCAACTGGCAACTCAACAACATCGTTGGGCAGTTCGACGCCCAAATTGAACTCGAGTTCTTCGAACGGCCGCTCATCATCTTCATCCCATCCGATAGCATTAAATAGGATTTCCTGCAAGTTCTCGAAGTCAACAAACATTTGTTCATCGATTTCGTTCATTTCGTTTTGTTCATGGCTCCAAACCTACGAACCTCGACTTAATGGTCTTTCAGGATTCATTATTAGATCTGGTTACTATCAGATTTAAAAATGAAATGATACTGTGACTCGCTCGAATGCTTTTAAATTGATATAATCTACCCCCTCCACCACTTAATCCCTACATTTCACTTCTAACAAACTAGAGTTTATTATACAAATGCACTCCTTCTAAAATAATACCGGCAGACTTCACTGTTGAAAACTCCTTTTAGTTCTCAAAAATGGTGTAATTGTGTTCTGAAAATGTGACCGACCAAGAAAATTATACTCGATCGGTCTGTACTTATATAATTTCTATCTAATGTCACAGATGCCGTGGCATTAGGTAACTACAACTACGATCAAAATATTCTATATATTTGTGTTAAACAGTACCAAGCGGCACTCCACGTGCTTTACATTTCGGTATATGCATGTTACTACCGAAATCTTGAGTGACATGGTAACTAGTGAATTGGTCACCAGTCGACTTATATTCAAAGTCTGCATAGTACCCAATGAACAAGTCATCACCACCCACACGTACCAGGTTTAAGATCCTACACACCCTGTTAGATCTGACGGTAAAAACATTTTTCCGTCCAATTACTACACCCCTATATTCATAGGGACATTGCGCCCTTCGTCGATTGAATATCCATTATCTGAACTTGCCATTTTGAGGTGAACGAATGTAATGAAGTGATGCTAAAATTCGAGCTGCTTTTAACGACCTTAGCTTCCCCCAACCCTTGGTTGTCAGTGAAAAAAAAGGAGACCACATATAAAATTTTATATGAACAAAACGATAGAAGGCCCACGGTTTGCTCGGTGAAATACAGACGGCCCGGAAAGCTATTGCGGTGGCGCGCGGTATTCTTTTTTTTTGTGGGCAAAGTAATGACATGGGCATCATAGTTTTACTATCTCGTAGCCAAGGAGTTTAAAAAAAAGTTGTTGTTAAGGGTAAAACCAAAGTCATAAAGTTTTAAGACACTTCTAGTGAAATTAGCAAAAAAAGTAATTGGAAAATGTTGTTCGGAACGACCATTTTCATTGGAATCCACTTTTAGAAAATTTAAAAAGTGAAAAAATACTTTTCAAGAAGTTAGGGGGAACGGTCTTAGCTCCCTTATTATTGATCGGGCAGAAAAAACGCTGAAATCAAATCTTAGGAAAATTTTCCGTAGAATCGATTAAAATTTTAATTAAAATTAAAATTTTCATTTTTTCCCAAAGATAAAAAGTAGTGTTCGAAAAAATTGCAATATTTCATGGAAAGCAGAATCGTAGGTCGACGGGACCATGCGGAAACGATTTTGGTACCACGGGTTGGGTGGTGGCTACATGGGGAGGTGGAGGAGGCTACTAAACACAAAGCTGGACCGCTCGCGTGGACTTATAAAAAAAAACTTCGATTACCACACCCCGTGTGGGCATGTGTATATGACTGTTATCTTGATTTTTTAACTTTAAAAAAATTCCCCCTCTACTTTTTTGCAAAATTTCCCTTGGATTTGCTGCCCATGGTTTTTCTGTCCGATTAATAATAAGGGAGCTATGGTCGTCTGAAATGTATAATTTCCTTAAAACCTGTATTTTTCATAACTATTTTTTCATTTTTCACTTTTGAAATTTTTTGAAGTGGGTTTCGATAAAAATGATCTTCCGCACAACATTTTCTTATAACTTTTTTTGATTATTTCACTGAAAGTGTCTAAAAACTTCCGGGCCGTCTTATTTCACCGAGCAAACCGCGGATCTTCTATTATTTTTCACTTTTTAAAAGCGGATTTTGATAAAAATGGACATTCCAAACAACATTTTCTAATTATCTTTTCTGCTAATTTCACTAGAAATGTCTAAAAACTTTATAACAGTGGTTTTAACCTTAACAACTTTTTTTTAACCCCTTAGCCACGAAATGGTAAACCTATAAAGCCTATGTCATTACATTTCCCACAAAAAAAGAATTCCGGGCCATCTGTATCATGCCGAGCAAACCTCGGACCTTCTATCATTTTTCACTTTTAAAATTTTTAAAGGTAAATTTCGATAAAAATAGACATTCCAAACAACATTTTCTAATTACTTGTTTTTTGCTAATTTTACTAGAAGTGCCTAAAAACTTTATAACATTGGTTTTACCCTTAACAACAACTTCTTTTTTAAGCTCCTTGGCTACGAAATGATAGAACTATGATGTCCATGTCTTTACTTTGCCCACAAAAAAGAGTTCCGCGCGCCACTGCAATGGCTGTCCGGGCCGTCTGTATTTCACCGAGCAAACCTCGGGACATTAATATCGTTTTTTTTTCTAACTTCATAAAAAGTTTACAGAAGCAAAAATACCCATTTCGAAAATACCTAAGTTCGCACGCCACCGCGATGGCTTTCCGGGCAGTCTGTATTTCACCGAGCAAACCTCGGGACAAATTTCGAGTTTTTTCTAACTTCATAAAAAGTTTTTAGAACCAAAAATATCCATCTCGAAAATATCTAAGTTCGCGCGCCACCGCAATGACTTTCCGGGACGTCTGTATTTCACCGAGCACACCTCGGGACTAATTTCGATTTTTTTCTAACTTCATAAAAAGTTTATAGAACCAAAAATATCCATCTTGAAAATATCTAAGTTCGAGGGCCACCGCCATGGCTTTCGGGGCCGCCTGTATTTCACTGAGCAAACATCGGGACAAATATCAATTTTTTTCTGACTTCATAAAAAGTTTATAGAACCAAAAATATTCGTCTCGCAAATAACTAAATCGATACAATTTTTAAGGTTAGAAAAACAACAATTTTAATATATCTTGGATCTTCAACTTAAAATATGTTTTGGACACTTGCAGGAATATTATCGAATAAAGTTATGGAAAAATGTTGATCGGAACGTTCATTTTTCCACGTCCAGAGTGTGTAATCCTTGGTCATCTTGGCATTTTTTCATTACTACAGTGTCAAACACAAAGTGACATGGAATATCTAAACTACGATCAAATGTTTTGTAACCCTGAAAAGGGCTGATTTTGTCAGGGGATGGTTGGGTCGGCGGCCGTGTTATTATTGGGGATCTTGCTGTTCTCGCAGGCGACGTTCTATCTGTGCCTGGAGCTCTATACCGAGCATTGCGTGCTCGCACCTGAGTCATAACCTCTCTGATCGCTTTCGTTGTCGCTGTCGCTTTCCGAGACGCTTTCCGATGAAGAATCGGAATCCCCGCTGTCGATGTCTGACGGCGTAGTTTCAACTGTCAAGTGTAGGATATCTTCAGCCAGTTCTCTTAATTTACATGATAAGCAATTAACGTTCATATCTCGATTTTCAATGACTGTAAAGTAGCCAAACATTTTAAATAGAAAATAATGGGAATGTGAATGTGGTGTGTGTATGTGTGTGTGTGTGTGTGTGTGTGTGTGTGTGTGTGTGTGTGTGTGTGTGTGTGTGATGGTGTGTGTGTGTGTGTGTGTGTGTGTGTGTGTGTGTGTGTGTGTGTGTGTGTGTGTGTGTGTGTGTGTGTGTGTGTGTGTGTGTGTGTGTTCACGTATCCACCCGATTGTGACCTAATACGTGTGCATCAAAGTGGATTGTGACCTATTATGGAATTGTGACCTATTTTTCGATAGGTCACAATTTTTTAATAGCAAATTCGGAATCTGCGACCCGAAATTAGTCAAAAAAACACAACTTTAAAAAAAACATCATTTTAGGCCACAATAGGGTTTTATGCATATTGGGTAAAATACGTGAACCAAACCAGATTGTAACCTATCCCGAAAATAATATTTAGCGCCCTCTATCAAAGCATACACTAGAAATTGTGGCATTAGAAGTAGGTCACAATTTTTAAATGTGTGTAGTTTTATTAATATAATTTAATTCTTTTGTAAAGAACCTATATCGTTCAGCTAGATCTCGTTATTAACCAACTTTATAAAGGAAGCTGTTTGTCGGTTCCGCCTGAATTTAGCTTATTTTTCTTCAATTTTTTTATGTATGTTCGGGGATAAATAAACTTATTTGAATAATTTTTTTATTTTCTTCTAGAATAGATTTCTTCCTCTAGTCGTCACATTATGAGGCGCAACCACTTAAAGAGCTGGTGAAATCTTAGCGGATGTTTCCAGCCCTGGGTGCGTGAGTCGGTTTTTTCTTTTCCTTTCCTCTTCAGACTGTCATTCTTTCTCTTCTCTTTTGTGTTCCTTCTCTCTTCTAACTATCCACCTGTTCAAAAAAAAAACAAATGTGAAAATAATGATGGAGCTCCCAGGGGTAAAAAATTTGGGAGGTAAACTACCCCTCCATTCGGATCTCCGGGCGAGGTGTGCTCATGGGGGCCCACCATCGAAGAATTCCAAGAGCATAGTAACCTTTGCCAACATCTGCGGGCTCAATTCCAATTTGGACTCTGTCCACCACTATCTCCAATCATGCAAACCCCACATTCTTTTTCTGACCGAAACCCAAATCAGCTCCAAATCCTCCACCAATCATCTCCTGTTTCCAGGCTATGAACTTCTGTCATCTTTTCGTCTTCATGGTGGGGTATGTGCCTACGTTCGCAGCAGTCTTTCTTGCACCAGACTCCCGAACATGGAAACAGGCCAGTCGGATATACTCTGGCTAAAACTCGCCCTTAAATCTTCTACTAAATTTATCTGTTGCATCTATCGCTCCCCGTCAGACAAATCCTACAATGAGTTCTTTGACTATCTCTCGGCCAAGATCGACCATCTCATCTCCGAATTTCCCTCCGCTGAAATTATCGTCCTAGGCGACTTCAACGTCCATAGCAAGGAATGGTTAGGATCCACAAAAACTGACCCAGCAGAAGGCCGAGCAGCAGAAAACTTCGCAATCAGCAACTCGCTCACCAATTTGATCAGAGAACCAACATACTTTCCCCGCGTTTCTACCCATAATGCAAATCCACTAGATCTTTTTCTTACTACCCATACTGAGCCTTACTTAACATCTGTATGCGCTCCCCTTGGTCGTTCAGATCATGGCCTCATAACCGTCTCTTGTCCCATAGACCCCGAGTTTGCTGAAATCATGCCAGAACGCACGATCTGGCACTACAATTCTGCCGACTGGGATGGTCTTCGAAACTTCTTCTCCGCTTTCCCTTGGAACCCTATCTGTTTTTCCACTCCCGATCCCTCCGAAATTTGCTCTCATATCTCAGACATTATTCAAGCAGGTATTGAAGGCTTCATTCCACATACCCGCAAGAAACCTAAACTCCACCATCAAAAGCCATGGTTCCCCAAGGCCTGTGACAAAGCCAGGCTCAAAAAAGGCCAAGCTCACAAAATATATCTTCAAAATCCTACACCCGAAAATCGTCAAATTTTCACCGAGGCCAGAAATCAATACAACCAAACTATCTTAGAGTCCAAAAATGCTTTTAACAACCGCATAAAAGATAAAGTGCTTTCCTGTCCCAGCGGCGGCAAATCTTTATGGTCACTTGCCAAGAGCATTAGTCAGAACTTCTGTAGAAGCACTTTTCCTCCCCTCACCTCCGACAACGAAGTTATCTCCACCTCTAAAGGGAAAGCAGAACTATTCGCCAAACAATTCGCTGCCAATTCCACCCTGATCCCTCCCCCCAATTTCGCTCTTCCAACCGCTAAGTCTGTACCCCACAAAATGCCCGATATAATACTTAAGGTCAAACAAGTTCAAAAAATTCTTCTATCCCTTGACACCAAAAAGTCCTCTGGTCTGGATGGCATACGAGCAATTGTTCTAAAAAAATGCGCTCCAGAACTTGCACCCAAATTAACTCGTCTTTTCCAGATCTCTCATGGCGAATCTCAGATTGTTGCTCTCGATATTTCCAAGGCCTTTGACCAAGTATGGCATGCCGCACTCCTCAACAAACTACCTTCTTATGGTCTTCCTACCAAGCTATGTACCTGGATCGGCAGCTTCCTCTCTAATCGGCGCATATCTGTTGTGGTTGACGGTCACTCATCTAACTTCCATCCTATCAATGCTGGTGTCCCCCAAGGTTCAGTCCTGGCACCAACCCTATTTCTTCTTCACATTAATGACCTACTCTCTTCAACTACCAATCCCATCCACAGTTATACTGACGATAGTACTCTTCACTACAATATTCATTTTTCCAGGCA
>CAXARB010000310.1:0-17989 GCA_963971165.1 Philopedon plagiatum
AGAAATACACAAGAAATATACAAGAAATATACAAGAAATATACAAGAAATAATATACAAGAAATATACAGGAAATACACAAGGAGAACATATAAGTATACAAGAAATATACAAGTAATAATATACAAGAAATATACAAGAATTATACAAGAAATATACAGAAATATACAAGAAATATACAAGAAATGTACAAGAAATATACAAGAAATATACGAGATATACAAGAAATATACACGAAATATACAAGAAATATACAATTACTATGTAGGTCTCCAGATTATGGAACAAACTGCCTGCAGACATTTTCCCCTCCCCTCCCAACCTCCAAACCTTTAAATCCAGTATCACTTCTCTTTAGACGCCGATGGTAAGTTAGCACTGAGGCTTGTCTACGTGAAAAAACTAAATAGCAAAAATACTAGTTTTTAACTATGTTTAAAAACTAATAAATAAAAGATTTTCCCGATAATTACAGGCTATTAACGTGAAGTGCAAACACTGTGATAATTATTGTCACATTCTTGGCTAAAATACCAAGGTCGTGCGACCATGGCTTAGTTAAACAAGAGCGCGCCCGATTCGTGAACTCCACCCAGACGACTTAAGGGCGTCAACGCCTTCTTGGTCTATATAACATCGTGATTTTTGATGACCACATTTTTGCTTCAACGAGGCTACATGAAGAGTACTGAAAGAGTACTGGTCAGTACTGGTAGTACTTTTGTATAACACCTTGATCCTGCTGGCAGGGCGCATGTAAAATTTTCGTTTCTTTTTATAAATATTTTCTGTAATACCAACATATATAAAGAAATAGGCAATGACTTTAACAATAAATTCTGAACACAATAAACTTAACCTGTTAAGGTTAACAGGTTAGTACTACACTAACGTAGGTATGTTAGTGTAGAATAATGGATTTTGAATAGTGTAGTGTGTATCTAGTGGGAAAAGTCCAACATTCCCTGACGACTCAGTAGATTGCTGGTCGAGGTAGTTCGGATTTTGTAATAATTATAGACACAGCTGACACATTAACAGATTTTTATTTTTTTAAGCTTATAAATTTTTCGGAACAAATATCTTGTTTGGTTAGTAAATCAGCAGTCAAACTTGAGATTTCCCCAGTTTAAAAATATTACTAATTAGTAATTAGTAACTATTATTATTATTGTTAAAAAAGTTTGTGGTAGAAGTGTATTCTGAACAGGCCAATACCATATAATTGTGATGCAGAGAAACAGCGTTGTTCATGGGAATGCTGATTCAAAAAACTGGGGACCTGAATACTACACAATTATTCCTCTGATGCCTTCGCTCAACCAGGCCAATATAATAATAATAATAATTTTATTGTGCCAAAGTTCACAAAACGACAAAATACGCTGTATATTAGTGTTCTAAACCTACAGTTGATATGAACAATATAATCAGTGCCTTGCCAATTCCACCTTTTGCTACATTTGTTTGTTACTGCAGACTTAGAATTTTGTAATTTCATTTCAAAATATCCACTATCATAATGTTAATAGACAGGCGTTTATTCTTTCGTAACAGTAGTTTCTTTCTTGCTCTATGTGGAAACACACAAACCTCATTCACAACAATGTGGACCTAGAGGAATTTAGAGAGAAGGAATATTCCCATTAAAAATAATAAACTTTCGAAGTACTTTTGGAGTGCTGTTTTATATATACCAAAATCTTCGAAACCTTCAAAAGGACACTGTATTTGTTGCAAAAATTCAATGAATAATTTATTCGGCATGAATTTCTTACTCTAGAGAGAACCAAAATAGTTCAAAGTAAAAAAGAAAATATGGGGAGACCCATATTATTATTATTTAATAATAATAATAATAATAATTTATTGGCGTCATATACGCACACACAGTCATAAAATAAAATAAAATTTAACATTACACTTCTTTCTCTGTAAGATACAAACACTAGATAGTTAACAAACTGAATCAAACAAGTAACAATAAGGACCAATTATTAGAATGACATTTGGCAATATAGTCAAACATACATTTATTACAAACACAGTTAATGCAATAATTCAAAGTCCCTAAAATTTAAGTACTCGTCAATACTATAGAATGCCTGACTGATTATAAAATCCTTGACCTTCCTTTTAAACGTGAATAAGGGCAGGTCACGTATCACAACAGGTAGATTATTATAAAAAGTTACTCCCCTCTGGGCCAGGGCCATCTCTGGAGTCGTCTAAATACAGGCACAAGCCCTTGCTTGTTGCCGGTGTCATGATGGTGAACTTCCTCATGTCTCTGGTGTTCACTGAGATGCCGTTTAACAAAAAGCAGGCTCTCCAAGACGAACAGGGAAGGCAGAGTATTAGGTATACATATTAGGTATACAGAAATTAAGACAGAATTAAATTATCATTCATAAGCACATGGTTATTGGGCAGTAGCTATCTTCAAATAGGATATACTTAAAACTTTTACGTTTATAATCTGTTAGCAGTACCTATGCTAACAGAGTTATATTAAAAAAAAGTTTAAAGGCAGTGAAGGTTTTGAAGATTTTGGTAAGATCTATTATTATAAAACAGCACTCCAAAAGTACTTCGAAAGTTTATTATTTTTAATGGGAATATTCCTTCTCTCTAAATTCCTCTAGGTCCACATTGTTGTGAATGAGATTTGTGTGTTTACATAGAGCAAGAAAGAATACTGTTACGAAAGAATAAACGCCTGTCTATTAACATTATGATAGTGGATATTTTGAAATGAAATTACAAAATTCTAAGTCTGCAGTAACAAACAAATGTAGCAAAAGGTGGAATTGGCAAGGCACTGATTATATTGTTCATATCAACTGTAGGTTTAGAACACTAATATGCAGCACATGAGTGTATTTTGTCGTTTTGTGAACTTTGGCACAATAAAATTATTATTATTATTATATTGGCCTGGTTGAGCGAAGGCATCAGAGAAATAATTGTGTAGTATTCAGGTCCCCAGTTTTTTGAATCAGCATTCCCATGAAAAACGCTGTTTCTCTGCATCACAATTATATGGTATTGGCCTGTTCAGAATACACTTCTACCACAAACTTTTTTAACAATAATAATAATAGTTACTAATTACTAATTAGTAATATTTTTAAACTGGGGAAATCTCAAGTTTGACTGCTGATTTACTAACCAAACAAGATATTTGTTCCGAAAATTTTATAAGCTTAAAAAAATAAAAATCTGTTAATGTGTCAGCTGTGTCTATAATTATTACAATTATACAAAATCCGAATATTTACATCACTACCTCGACCAGCAATCTACTGAGTCGTCAGGGAATGTTGGACTTTTCCCACTAGATCACACTACACTATTCAAAATTCATTATTCTACACTAACGTAGGTTAACAGGTTAAGTTTATTGTGTTCAGAATTTATTGTTAAAGTCATTGCCTATTTCTTTATATATGTTGGTATTACAGAAAATATTTATAAAAAGATAGGAAAAAAAATCTAAACAAACCCAAAACAACGAAAATTTTACATGCGCCCTGCCAGCAGGATCAAGGTGTTATACAAAAGTACTACCAGTACTTGCTCTTTCAGTACTCTTCATGTAGCCTCGTTGAAGCAAAAATGTGGTCATCAAAAGTTCACGATGTTATATAGTCCAAGAAGGCGTTGACGCCCTTAAGTCGTCTGGGTGGAGTTCACGAATCGGGCGCGCTCTTGTTTAACTAAGCCATGGTCGCACGACCTTGGTATTTTAGCCAAGAATGTGACAATAATTATCACAGTGTTTGCACTTCACGTTAATCGCCTGTAATTATCGGGAAAATCTTTTATTTATTAGTTTTTAAACACAGTTAAAAACTAGTTTCAAAACTTACTGTTTATTTTTGCTATTTAGTTTTTTCTTAATGCGGTACTGCCCACGTAGACAAGCCTAAGTGCTAACGTACCATCGGCGTCTAAAGAGAAGGGAAATGCAACCCACTGATACTGGATTTAAAGGATTGGAGGTTGGGAGGGGAGGGGAAAATGTCTGCAGGCAGTTTGTTCCATAATCTGGAGACCTAGGTATGAATGACACAAACAAGGATACCGTGCTGTTGGCAAAACAAAAAATAGGACATGGGACTATTATTAGAAAAGCAGGTTCTGGCCCCCCTAAAATTTCTACTGAAGATCAAGATAGAAGACTGCTTAATTATCTAAGGGATCATCCATTCGAAACTGCAATAAAAGCGAAAGAGGAGACGAACTTTCCAGGTTCTGCAAATACTGCTAGAGACAGGGTTCGAAATTCCGATATACGAAGTCGTTGTGCTGCTAATAAAATATTTTTAATGGAGGATTTTGGAGGATTTTAAACAGGTTAGGTTAGAATTTGCATATGAATATTTAAATCAGAATAATTTCTGGGAAACAATTATATTTTCTGATAAGAAAACTTTTCAATCATGTAATAATGGGAGAATTTGGGTTTATAGGCCATCCGGCAGGCGGTATTGTCACGCTAGGGGTCGTCGGGGTTGATAAATTAGGCTGCGGTTTACCAAAACACTTATATTGATACCAGGTACAAGCACAATAATACACTTACGTCACTAAGTTGGGTAGCGTAGGGGGCAGCTTCTATCGGAGTACTCGGTCAGCCTAAAGGGCTGGCGCTAATTGTACCGTTCGTGCGGCACCACAGTGACGCCTCTGTCGGGACGCGACAGTAGCGCGCTCCCAGTCGGGACACGACGCCTTCCTTTGCATCTCGCTGGTACGCTTTTTATATGAACCCCTCAAGAACAGTTTATACAAACAGTACAACTGGTCAGGGTTCATAAAATAAAGGCGAGGCCAGCGATATGCAATTGCAGCACGTAGAGTGGTTTCCGAAATGTTAAATAAATAATATCAAAAATATATAGAAATTTGGAAAAAATGATGAATATCTGGTGAAATATGACAGTATGATGACATATACACCCATCTTTAGTGACAAAATCCATACTGTCTGTCATGAATGATTTTGTGTTTTTCTAGATATTTTAGAATTTGCAAGTTGATGACTTTCTTCATAACTTTGCTGACAACAGAGAGAAGACAGATGGTCTATAATTGGGTGGAAGAGACCCGGATTCTTTCTTCGGGACAGGCTGCAAATGAGCAGTCTTCCAGCACTCTGGGAAGACACTCTTGTCATAGGAGATCTGGAAAAGACGAGTTAAGATTGGTGCCAGTTCTAGAGCGCTTTTTTAGAACAATTGCTGGTGTGCCATCCAGACCGGAGGACTTTTTGGAACGCAACGAAACCTCAATAGTTCACCAAATAATATTTTTACCAATAGGAATTTAAAATCTATATTGCTGAACGTCTTTTCATATTTCGTAATCATAAATTTTAAAACAATGCATAATTGTTTACATTTTTGGACAAAAGCCAACTAAAAGACTAGTTATTATTAATTCATCGCTTTTAAAAAAAATACTTCGTAATTGTAATTGCAAAACAATGTCTTTTGATATTCTCTAGGGAACTATAATTGTTGGTGGTCAAATATAAAGCTTTAACGTTACGTAAAAGGTTTCTACCAAGTCGCAAAAATTCACTGATTGACTTTTTCTGTGGGCTTCTCATTGACTGTTAAATACTACAAAGAAGAGAATATTAAGACTCCCATATGACCAGTGTTGTTTGATAAGAATTATTCTGTTATTTTGTATGCTTTATTTATTATACTATATGTAGTATAATAAATAAAGCATACAAAATAATAGAATAATTCTTATCAAACAACACTGGTCATATGGGAGTCTTAATATTCTCTTCTTTGTAGTATTTAACAGTCAATGAGAAGCCCACAGAAAAAGTCAATCAGTTGCGCGGGTGAAAGCTATGGCTTTCACCCGCGGCTTAGTTAGCGTATAAGTTATACAGGGTGCCCGAAAAGTCTTAGTATGGGCAAATATCTTTGCTATTAGTAAAGGTAGATACAACAAATTTAAGGTGTATCTTATTGGTTAATAAATCTACTTTTTTATGTAATTTAACTTTTTCAGCCCCCTTGAGGGGTGACGCTAGGGAGTTGAGGTCAAAAATTGCAAAAATTCAATGTTCTTTTGTGTTGCACGAAACTGCACTAACCTGCACTGATTTTTTTAATGGGTGTCTTTTACAAAAAAAAGTGTAGGTGAGTGCAGTTACACGCAACACAAAAACGCAAACCTATAGAGTAACAAACAAACGTTAATAAATCTACTTTTTTATGTAATTTAACTTTTTCAGCCCCCTTGAGGGGTGACGCTAGGGAGTTGAGGTCAAAAATTGCAAAAATTCAATGTTCTTTTGTGTTGCACGAAACTGCACTAACCTGCACTGATTTTTTTAATGGGTGTCTTTTACAAAAAAAAAGTGTAGGTGAGTGCAGTTACACGCAACACAAAAACGCAAACCTATAGAGTAACAAACAAACATATTTTCGCGCTTAGAAAATAGATAAGGAGGTAATGATAGAAGAACGACAGCTATCTAGGTACATACATACACAGAATAACCGCGGATGGGGTTTAGAATAGAAGAGGACAAATCAACCAAATTTTGCAAGATTCGTTAAAATGTCACTCCTAATAAAAGTTTTTGCTTGTACAATAAATCAGATTCACCCAATGAAAAATTTAATTTCTTTTACAAAGAGCAAAAAGAAGTACTTGTAAGAGTAAGCATACTGTGTTTATCACTTTCTACCAAAAGAACAAATATAAAATATGTCTTAAATTAAGCCATAAGACGAAGTACAAAACTTCATTAAAAATTTTAAATTATTAAAAGTCGCGAATTTTATCACATTATTTTTTTAAAGTCCCAACTATTCTCTCTCACATCTTTAACCAGAGTACTAGTTTTTACATATTAAACAATAATGACATCTATGGACATGTTTGTCAATGTCTTTATTAAATGAAGCAATTATTTAATATAAAATACGTATAAAAAATTAAATTTTCATAACGTGAAATCTTATTTATTTTACAAGCAAAAGCTTTTATTACGAGTGACATTTTTATATATTTTGCAAAATTTCGTCCATTTGTCCTCTTCTAACATACTATATATGTAAATGTATCTAGAAATACTTATTTTTACAATTGTCTTTGTAGGTGGATTATAATGTAATTTAAAAATAATAAAATAAATATCCGGTTTGTGGGAGTGGCATTTCATTTATTTAAATTAATTATTCCTAACGCACTCTTAAAAATATGTTGGTAGTGATAACTAAAATTTAGTCAATACAGCCTTTTCTTTTTGTGAAAACGGACTCAACCGAAATCTAAGTCATCGTAACTAATACAAAATTGTTGCAGTTGTACTAGTTAAAACAGCTAAATATATCAACTAAAGAAGCATTTAATTTTAGTCGCAGTAACTAATGGTTGGGTTCAAACTAACTGAAATATATGTTATTGATACTAAGATTTATGTTGTCACTCTAATTTAGATTAATTTTTCTAACATAGACGAAGGTTGTTATGACCTATTTTATTAGTAAGCAGAATTAAAAAATTTAGTTAAAACAGCTAAATATGTTAACTCAAGAAACATTAAATTTTAGTTGCATGAACTAATGGTTTCTCAGGTATGACCAATAAAACTCAATACGTTTAAAATAAAATTATATTCAGATTATATTTATGTTACATAAAAGAGCTTTCATACAGAACTAAACTTAAATTCCACTTGAACCTATAGGCCCCCAAAGGTAAACATTCGTCTCGCTGACAGGCACCACTATGCCTTCAATTTATGACCATAAGCATCTGATGTAGAGCTGGAGCAATTCGTTCCTAACATTCGGCCATATTGCCATTGTTTCGCCCTCGAAACACCATGTTTTTGTCGTCCGCACAGGCCAAGTGTTTTACCTGTGAAAAACAACAATGTAAGAAATTTCAAGGATTCCAAAATGTATATCTCTGTTCCTAGTTACAGGACCCATACCAAATTTATTGGTTTTAATAGTGAGCCCACTGGAAATGATTTGATAAAGAACAAAAAAATTGTAATTTGCGAAAAAAAGTTGAATTTTTGGTGTGCCCCTCCTAAGAAAAAAATGAACACGTCTAGGAATTTTATTTATTACTTTTTCTAAAGAAATTTTACATCATTTTGTCCACAGTTTTTAAATTTTGAAAGAAAAAAATGTGTTTGATTGGGTTTGATTTATTTACTTACTTTTACAAAATATAATACAATAAAATGAATCAGTTATAGTTTTTAGTGGGGTTGAAAAAATAACTACTTACCTTTAAGCTCGAATATCACGAATAAAAACAACATTAAAGCCCGTACTTGCAACGTTTAATGGAAAACACGGCGCAATATCGCAGCAGCCAAAAATAAAAATGTCGGATCAACCCGCTAACTAACTGACTTACTGATGCTACCACTCACGTAGGTATGGATGGGGAAGCACCCGGCCCGTGCTCACAACTAAGAAGGCATTGCTGCCAAGTTAAATTATTAGTCAATAATGCTAAGAAGTTTGTTGTGACAACTAAATCGTTTTAGCGTCCCTAAGTTTTCGTATAGGTAATCACGAATGGTTTTTTTATTTAATGGAAATGTGAGCGAAGTTGTTATAACTATTTAATAAGTTGATAATAAAATTAAATCTCAAGTAACAAAATAAATATTTTGTCCCAACTAATATCATGCAACTTATTTTCTTGTGTTGTAGTGACTGTTTTTAAATGTAAGGAAAACTTATAAAGCCAATATTTTTGCTATTTTAACTAAAAATACTTAGTTCCAACAACTTAAGTATTGCAACAAATGAAAATAAGTTAGGAACGCCAACTCATTTTTAAGAGTGCGTGATCCTGTTTAAATTATGGAATTTATCTATATAATGAGAAACAAACACTACCTATTGATCGACATTTAAGCACGTTTAAGCAAATTAAGATGAAAATAAAATGTATCTATCGTAATATCTCTAGTGCTGGGTAAGAGGGACTTAAGTCAGAAATTTCCAGAAAATGAAGTTAAAGATTTCATTACTGTTTGTAAATCTGAACACAATTTAATTCTGTTAGTATTTACTGCATGTTTTTTTTATTAAGGATATGCACTGATAAAACAGGACTACTTGTGGGAAAAGAATTGCTTCTTTTGCCAATTTTGTTCTTAGGACAAAGGAAATTTATCGGACAGAAAGATACCACTCTTCGGCCAAACACACCTCGGTATTTAAAACCAGTCCCAAGTTCTCTTGGGATTTAATTCTATCAAGCTGAAAGAAATTCATTTAAACTAAAAACTTTCCCACCATAGTTACTCTATGATCTTCTATCAAATTCAAAATTCTCTTCTTAAAGAACCCAAGCATTTGGCAACCAACATAACCCACGAGGCCTAGTGCCCTAAGCCATCGTGCAAACTCGTTTTTAACGAATCGCGCGAACGTCATTCATGCATGGTAAGGATCCCGGAATATCAGTGGTTGAAACCTGTTATATTTTCTTTGATCAGTTAGTTGGAACTGGAAGCATTTGAGTATTGGGTTAAATAGTTGGTGTTTAGACCATTTGTGGCCATAATTTGACGGTAAGTAAATGCAAGAATATTCTTTGATAATTTAGTAGACTAGTTAATTAAGAATTGAGAGGTTTATGCGATGTACATGTTAGACTATACAGAATTTACAAAACCTGGACATTTATTTTAACCTTACACATTATTTATGACTAATTATTTCCAAAAAGCTCATTCGGTACTTGCGATAAAACAACTCCTATAATTTCAAAAACAAATTACCATAATTACTGAACTTCTTTGTAAATACTTCAGGGTAGGAAATAAAAATGGCGATATCTTTCTGCAAAACCGCGGCACTTGTTACCAAAGAATACAACCTTCTTACAAGATATTATGTCTTAAACTGAAAACCCACGGGTTTGTTGATAAAAGATTAAGATTTTCTATTGATGCGTGTTTCCTTTGAGTTAAGACACACTGCAAATCTGCCAAGATTCTCTTTTTCACCACTCAAGAAAATTTTCCGTCTGTCCCTTATACTTTTCGGGATACTTTCATCACCAATTTAGGACGCACTGTTAGCTATACAATTTTTACCTACAGCTTCGCTCGTATGAAATACGAATGTGGACGAAATTACGGTCTCTAGTTTTTCAAAAGTTATTAATTTATTTTTTTCTTATTTTCTGACAAGATTAGAACAAAGAATTAATGAAGTTGAGATATTGAAATGTCCCACTGAAGAGCAGATCAATTCAATAATACAAAACATAGGCTTCCGGCTTCAGCGAGGCATCAAAAGTTTGGATGAGTGCAGCTCAGGTGAAAATGTAAGCAAATTAATGTTAAATACCAGACAGTTGCGAGTATTTTAACTTATTTTATTCTTATTATCTTCCGACACGTTTTTATAATGTTGATGTCTTTTGCTACGTTACCTACTATATCGTAAATAATAATAAATAATAATTATAAATGGTTAGTTTTTGGAATATATTAGTTTTAAAATATTTTGTTTGTTATGCGATTTGTTAGTTCTCATAAGTAAATATCATTTGTTGTAATAGCGTCAGCAAAAAACACAGGTGTTTCTGTTTTAAATATATTTAATATTAAAATAATTCATTGTTTCCTTGTTCCCTGTACGACATTTTATTTAATACATGCGTTTTAGGTAACTAATAAAATAAAAAAACTACTGAGTTTAAATTAATGTTCCTATATTTTGCTAGTTAATTGAAGTTAAACATAATATCATTAAAATGCTATTCAAATTAGGAAAACTCAAGGAAAAGGCATACATCCTTCTAGTATACACTTCTGATTTTAATTTAGTCTATAACTACACTTTTGAAACATCCCTTATTATAGGATTTTAAACGAGATAATTATTCTCTTTACCCAAAGTAACAGTTTATAGACAAGTCTTACGAGACTTCTAACAAATGACTTAATTTTTAGAGCTAAAGTTATGGAGATCTTAAACTGAAAAATTGATTTTATATTAAAAGAATTAATCTTTTGACTCAAATGTACGATAATCTTAAGATAAGAAATTGAATTTGCAACAAAAGGCTTAGTCTCTTTACTTAAGTTCAAGATGATCTTAAAATAAGGGACAGAATTTGTAACAATTAAATCAAGTTTGTGGCTCAAATCTACGATTATTTTAAAACAAAGAACCGAATTTGCACCAATTAGCTCGATGTTATGCGTTCATGTGCCCGGAGTGCATCATATTTTGGCATAAATCCCTATTCTCTTACTTGACAGTTTACTACTTTCCTAGATAAAGGATTGTAAAATTCATATTCTTCTGGGTCAAAGAAATAAATTGAATCTGAACCAAAGAAATGTATTTCTTATTTTAAATTCCTCATTCATTTGGCATATATCAAAAGAATCATTCGTTTGAGGAAATGTCATATTCTATTAAAACAAATGATCCTTTTTATCAGTGTGGGTTTATTAAAGGTAAATACTAACTAATTGGTCCTAAAGTCTGGAGTTAGCAAAACTTAGGTCAGTACTAGGGGTATTAATCCCGGGGTCCCGGGATCCCGGAGTATAAACCGGACTCGAAAACCCCGGGATCGATTAATATTTTCGTGATTAGTCTCGAAATGTTCTTTAGCGACACCGACAGCGATGAAGACACTGATGGTATGGAATAAGATGGAAGTTTCGGAAAAAAGTGACTTTTTGCAAGTAATTATTATCAATAATCATGACCTCCACATATTTTATTTCCCCAAATTTTCCCCACGTGTGATTTTTCCCCAAAATTGCGAAAAAATTCCCCAATCTGGCAAGCCTGTCAAACATCTAAAATATTAAAAATGACATTACATACAATCTATCAAAATAATTATTTTACAACCTTCATTTTTGCATATTATATTATTTTAATGCAAAAATTGATTTGCAATGGGCTTGATTAAGTATATATGCTAAGGATATTGTTTAAATCTTTTTAAAGGTTAGTCGCATTGTTCAATAAGTTAAACAATACATGTTTCTTTAAATATTTAGTTATTATTAAAATTTTATAGTAATATGACCTAAAGATTTCTGGATAACTTTTAAACAACACACTTATTTTTATCGGATCGCTTCCTCCTGTATAATTTCCACCGCACGTCACTGCCGTGTAGGCTGAAAAGTGGTTAATTACGGCTGTATTCTCACCTTGATTAAAGCTTAACATTAAAACGAAGAAAAACTACCCAAGATAATGTTATTAAACTAAAAGTAATTAAATGTGAAATAAGAGGCCATCAACTCTTTATTAGGTATTGAGGAGTGGCATGAGAAAATTACATAAAAACTGAAAATCCGAAATGGAAAATGGTATTTTTAATGCAGAAAGACAATTAAGTATCAAACAAAGTTTCCCTTATTAATGTTTTATTGCTTTGGGGGTGTTTTTTTATTTACTGTCATATTATTACTGACAAGTACCTATTACTTATTTAAAATTATTTTGGGGATTCGTTATAACCCCTGTTACAAAAGTTTTGAGAAAAAAAATTAAGGTGCTGTCCAAAAATAGGGATGCAGTACATCAAGTCATCCTTGGAATTTACTGTTGCTACGGGTTTTGCCATTTTGTTAGACATGTCAAATTGTTGACAGTTCTTTTCGCGATGGCATACAAGTTAGATATTCGCAGAAGTATTTATAGACTTGTTGGGCAAATACCCAAAAAGGAAATAGCAAGACTTTTTCAAGGCGAAAATATTTCAAAAGCAACGATATATCGAACAATTCGGGAATGTGAAGAAGGAATCCCTTGTGTGAACCTCCCAAAAACTGGTCGACCACGCAAGTTATCTCAAGCACAGCAGAACAGGTTAGCTCGAATAATGAAAAATTCCATTGGAAAATCTACAAGAAAGGTTGCTCCTCGTTTCCGAATTTCCAACGCCACCGTTTGTCGTTATAATGCTAGGAGCGGTATAAAATACCGAAAGAGAAAAAAGGCGCCCAAATATACCGATGCCCAGATAGCAAGGATACCCAGATGCTGCCGCAATTTAAGACGAATTCACTTCGCGAACAACAGATGCGTTGTCATGGATGATGAAAAATATTTCACCCTTAGCCATGCAGAATTACCTGGAAATTCTGGATTTTATACCGACAACATAGAGGAGACCCCAAATGAAGTTAGATATAAAGCCAAAGCTAAATTTTCAGAAAAACTATTGGTTTGGTGTGCCATATCCGAAAGGGGAATATCCAGGCCTTTTGTTAGTCGTGTAAGAGGAGAGGCAGTGAATGCTGAAGTCTATATCAGAGACTGTCTCACAAAATTAGTTGATTTTATCAACCAGCATCACGCAGATGGAAATTATATGTTTTGGCCGGATCTAGCATCAGCACATTATGCTAGAGCTACACTTGACTGGTTGGAAGCAAGAAACATTCCGTATGTGCCCAGGATTGATAATCCCCCGAATCTTCCCCAAGCCAGACCAATTGAAACTTTTTGGGCTCGATTGGCTCAGAACGTCTACAATGACGGTTGGGAGGGCAGAAACGAGCAGGAACTTCGGCAGCGAATCATCCGGAAAATAAGAGAAATGAATATACATGACGCCCAAAACCTCATGAGACCAGTTCGACATATACTGAGAGTTGTTGAAGAACACGGACCCTTAGCGGCATTAAACTAGATGATTTTTGTAGAGTAACAATTGATGTTATAAATATATTGTTGTACAATAAAAGTTTATTCAGTTTTAGAAAAGTAACTAAGGCCAAACTTTTTCTCAAAACTTTTGTAACAGGGGTTATATGCAGATTTTATTTAGAAAAAAATATAGAATAGTATCCAGCTAGTTTTATTTTTTTATTTGTTGTTTTAACATATTGTTAATTTTTTAAAATAAAGTGTTTACTAAACTATGGTGTATTTCCTTAGTATTTTACCAATTAGGCCTTCTAATTTATGATAATTTGTATAACAAACGTTTAATCGTTCCATAATGGCAAGGGGTGTAGATTAGTCCTTTTTAGAAATTATAATTGATAACAAAGTGCTACAATGCCTTAAAGCTTGTGTGTAGTCCTCAAAAAAGAAAAAATAAAAAAAGGAATTATATGTAGTAACCCATAGTTTAAATAATCAACCTAAATTTTATATTTTATTAAAGATTTTTAAAGCAGGCCGAATATAGGAATAAGCTAGCGTTTTTTATTTTATTTTTTCTAATTCTTTAGATTCCTACCCAATTTCTACACAATTTATGAATAAGAAACCCCTTTGTAAAAGTAAACAATAATAATCCACCAAAATTAATTTTAAAAACAAAACATGATAGGTAAGCCCATTAAATTTAATTTTTTAATCCAATAGAAGAACCTATATTTAATATAAGGCTGGCCCAATAACAAATTAAACATGAAAACGGTTAAGAAATAGTATTTTAATAACTGGTATGCGATTTCGCGATGTTGCCACATATCGGGTCCAGTAACGTCGGCAAAATATAACTTCGACGGATTCGTGTTTATACATAAACTGTTTCAAACCCTCGCGCCCCCTAGGCGGTAGATGCGCGAACTAATTCTGTTTATAAAAACACATTTTTACGGCGTTATTAAGCCCATCTAGAATTTATTTCCCTGCATCCCCCAACACCCCTAAGTACTTTTATATGCTTAAACCTTACTAGACCCGGGGCCGGGTCTGGTAACGTCGATTTTGGTCTGGTAACGTCTACTGAGTATATCAAAATGGGTCTGTTTCAGTGGCGAAATAAGTGTATATATATATATATATATATATATATATATATATATATATATATATATATATATATATATATACAGTGACCGGCAAAAAGTTCGCAACATATGGGAAAAATTTTTATTAGGAGAGTATCGGAAAAACTTTCCCAGGGGATCGGTTCTGCATGTCCGATAACCTAAAAATCGATTTTGACATACGTCACGTGACCACTGGTATAGCGTCAAATTAAAAAAAAAATTGTTAATTTACAAAAAGTGAGGTTAGTTGACGAGATATCAAAAAAAGTTATTTGAAAAAATTGCTTAGAATTAAATTCTAGGTCCTTGTGCAAAATTTTAAGATTTTATTTAAAAAAATTGGAAAACTCAATTTTTTTTAAATATTTTTTTATCGATTCACAAATTTCCGGTTTTTTTCGTTTAGATAGCTTGGCTAATGTAAAGCCCATGTATCTGGATGAAAATAAACGAATGTAGTAGTTGTTTCTACAATTGACAGGACAAAATTAAAAAAAACAGGGTTTCGCCGGACGCTAGCTGTTGCAATGATTTGTATCTAGCAGCAGTGTCAAAATTTTAGAGACATTTCAATGAGATTACATTGAGAAAACCTTAATCGTCTTAAATATATCTGAAGTTCGACTTTTTGTAAAGTTAAGGGGATTAAAATAGATAATAAACAAAAAATTACCTGTTTATTTAATCGAAATTTTATAAACGAAAACCAATGTAAGAAAAACTTAAAAGTAGTCAAATTCTGTACTAACAACACAAAAAATCATTGTTTTTCCTTGGGTGCACAAAATTTAAAACTCAGTATGACCACCATTTCTCTCCATACATACTGTTGTTCTCGAGCGCAACTCTCGATTAACATTTCGGAGCATTTTACGATTTATTTGCAATACACAATTTATAATGACATTCTCTAAATTTTGTATATTCCTAAAGGGTCGATGTTTGTACACAGGGTTCTTTAGGTATCCCCACATAAAAAAATCTAACGGAGTCAGATCTACAATTCTACAATTGACAGGACAAAATCGAAAAAATAGGTGTTCGCCGGACGCTCGCTGTTGCAATGGTTTGAATCTAATGAAATGACTGTATCAAGATTTTATTAAGATTTTTCGCACATAAATTTAACAACCAGGTCTATTTAGTTGTACTTAAAACTACCAAAGCAGGCTCTGAAATTAAAACAACCAAATAATCTAGTAGGTTAAAAACAACAGAAAAATGTCAAACAAATTATAATTTGTTTGATTTCAACCTATGTCATTGGTTTATGTCTCGCATCTTACTAAGTTTGATATTTTACATAAGTTTATTAATATTTTATTCCTTAAAATGGCACCCACACTACTTCTTCAGGAAAAGATAGAAATTATTTTAATTTCTGGAGATAATTACAAAAGCCATAGAGAAACAGCAGCAATTTTTAATGAGAGGCACCCCGATAAATCCCTCCATTATTCCACATTATCTCGTCTAGTCAATAAATTTAAAGAAACGGGATCGGTAGAAAATCAGTATAAAGTTTCCCATGAAAAACCGGTAACAGGTGACGAAGGTTCTCTGGATGTGTGTTTGTCGATCACAGAAACACCCCAATTAGCAGTTAGTCAAATATCGGAGATCACTAACATTCCCGAAAGATCTGTGCGGAGGATATTAAAAAGAAACAAATTTCATCCGTACAAACCTAAATTTGTACAAGTATTAAAAGATAGGGATTATGACGCCCGCTTCGATTTTTGTGCCTGGTTCCAGGGTATGATTGAGGAAGATTTTAATTTCCCAAAGAACGTTCTTTTCTCGGATGAAGCTACATTTACCTCTAACGGAACCGTCAGTTCACAAAACTGTAGATGGTGGGCCACCGAAAACCCAGACTTTGTAATTCAGAGTAAAGACCAATATAGTTTTAAGGTTAATGTGTGGTGCGGAATTTTCAACCTCAGAATAGTGGGACCTTTTTTCTTTAGAGACAATTTAAATTCAGAACGATATTTAGAATTTCTACAAACTGAGATATCTGACTTTTTAGACAATTTGTCATTAGCCGAAAGAAGAAATTTATACTTTCAACAAGACGGAGCTAGCATTCATTCCACAAATGAGGTGAAGAGATGGCTGGATCAAGAATTTGGAAACCAGTGGATAGGACGGTTTTCTGAAAATCCGTGACCTGCGAGATCACCAGATCTGACTCCGTTAGATTTCTTTATGTGGGGATACCTAAAGAACTCTGTGTACAAACATCGACCCTTTAGGAATATACAAAATTTAGAGAATGTCATTAGAAATTGTGTATTGCAAATAAATCGTAAAATGCTCCGAAATGTTAATCGAGAGTTGCGCTCGAGAACAATAGTATGTATGGAGAGAAATGGTGGTCATACTGAGTTTTAAATTTTGTGCACCCAAGGAAAAACAATGATTTTTTATGTTGTTAGTACAGAATTTGACTACTTTTAAGTTTTTCTTACATTGGTTTTCGTTTATGAAATTTCGATTAAATAAACAGGTAATTTTTTG
Organism: Philopedon plagiatum; assembly: GCA_963971165.1. Lineage (NCBI taxonomy): Eukaryota > Metazoa > Arthropoda > Insecta > Coleoptera > Curculionidae > Philopedon > Philopedon plagiatum. Next base: position 17,314 of record CAXARB010000310.1, read on the forward strand.
TTTATTATCTATTTTACTCCCCTTAACTTTACAAAAAGTCGAACTTCAGATATATTTAAGACGATTAAGGTTTTCTCAATGTAATCTCATTGAAATGTCTCTAAAATTTTGACACTGCTGCTAGATACAAATCATTGCAACAGCTAGCGTCCGGCGAAACCCTGTTTTTTTTAATTTTGTCCTGTCAATTGTAGAAAAAACTACTACATTCGTTTATTTTCATCCAGATACATGGGCTTTACATTAGCCAAGCTATCTAAACGAAAAAAACTGGAAATTTGTAAATCGATAAAAAAATATTTAAAAAAAATTGAGTTTTCCAATTTCTTTAAATAAAATCTTAAAATTTTGCACAAGGACCTAGAATTTAATTCTAAGCAATTTTTTCAAATAACTTTTTTTGATATCTCGTCAACTAACCTCACTTTTTGTAAATTAACAATTTTTTTTTTAATTTGACGCTATACCAGTGGTCACGTGACGTATGTCAAAATCGATTTTTAGGTTATCGGACATGCAGAACCGATCTCCCGGAAAAGTTTTTCCAATACTCACCTAATAAAAATTTTTCCCATATGTTGCGAACTTTTTGCCGGTCACTGTATATACATATATATATATATATATATATATATATATATATATATATATATATATATATATATATATATATATA
>CAXARB010000311.1:0-69559 GCA_963971165.1 Philopedon plagiatum
TGTCTTATGGTAGGTGGTATAGGACATTAAAAAACAAGACACAGTAGTAGTCAATGCCCCTCCTGGTTCTTGCAAGGCTGTGAAAGTTGGGTACGATATTATTGTTGTTGCGTGTGTCATAACTGTGAACAGCAAAGTGTGGTGTAAAAAACGCTGCATATTCTGTTTAATGTAGCAAAGACATTGCAGAATGTATGCTGAAGAAAAGGTCAGTAAACCAAGTTCCCTCGCCAACCTAGAAAAGAAATATTATATAGGTAGATAGCACAAGTACAGAATAGTATAAAGTAGTTTTTACCGTTCATTTAACCGATGAAACTCTATAAACCTCGCTTCGGAAATGAAAAATGCGTCACTTTGCTCTCGCAACTCCTGCGGTCTTCGCCGTAAATTTAAAGCCCCCAAATTATCCTCAAAAATCCTAACTTGTTCCCAACAGGCAGCATTTGTATTATCTTTATTTACTTTTAAAATAATTTTAAGTTTTAGATAAATAAAAAACGTTAGGTTGAAACTTGGATTCCGACACCTCTGTTATCGAGTAATACGAGTCGGATTTGCACGAACATTCGTAACTTTCATCGTATCCGATCCGTGAACTCGATACGAGTCGGAAAATAGAATCCTGGTGCAGATTACATACATTACTTTAGTACTCTATACGTTGTTGCCTGCAACGGATTTGCGTAACAAACTTGACTCTCACTGACCAAACTAGCTCTTTGGCTGAGCCTGCTTAGCAATCTTTACTGAACGAACTTTAGTCTTTATCTGAGCCTGCTTAGCAATCTTTAACATAGCATACTAGGGTAGCATGGAGATATAAAAACAAAGAAAATCCCAATCAACTCTGCCACTCCCTTATTTTTTAATCCTGATAATAAGTAAAGAGCAATCGGACTAAAACTTTAGCCCGCGGGCCGGGGGGTTGAACACCCGTGTTTTAATAGGTACATCGTAGTGGTCTACCACTGCCTTCCACGAGGTGCCGGCCGAATAAAAAAATTCACCGGTACTGGGACACACTGGGATAGGATCCGCAGAGCTTCCGCAATGAAACCAACCACAACGCTACGGTCAACACCACGCCGATCTAAATCGTACTATTTCAACCTAAAATCGAACTTACAAACACTTAAGATTATTAAGGAAATCAAATGTAATATGATTTCGATAAGAGTTGCTGCCAAAAGTTCCTCTCGTCCAATCTCGGAGGCAATGGTTGCAGTAGTCCATAAAGCTGGAATAAAACATACCAATATATTATATTATGTTCAATTAATGTGCTCAGCTGCCTCTTGCTCTTAAACACAGACAAAAAGAAGTAAATGAGTAAATCAATTTACGTTTTCTGTTCCTGTCAGCAAATGTAACCCTCTTTTCTTCTAATTTATTCTTCTTCTTTCTAGTTTCTCCTTGATCCATGTTCTGCTAAACTGATATAACAAAGTAACTGCTGCACTATTTCGTAATACTTCTAGACAGCTGTCTCCTGAAATTTCAGGTGAACCATAATAATAAAAAAGTAAATAAAAGTGTATGGTGTCTAACGACAATTTATTTTCGATAGTCCCTGTCAAATTTTTCTATCTTGGTAAAGTGGGATCCCGCAATACCGCGGGATCCCGCATCATTTGACGGCCTGGGGGATCCCGTACCAGCTATGCGGATCCGCATAGCCATGAAAAAGCCGCAAACTCTTAAAAAATAACGCGAAAACGTGTATCTGCCAAATATCCGTGGTATTATAATATGAATATTATGCTTAGGTATTATAAGTACCTTACTTACCTTACAATCAAACCAATGTGATTTACTATAAAAACTAGTAAGACTTATTATCTCAGGTAGAAAAATAATAAACATTTACGTCCAGATTCACTAAGAAAGTTTAAGATTTAGTACTGGTTTAAATTAAGATCTTATAGTTGATCAGTCATGTTTTGACAGGTTTTTGTCCTGTCCTTGTCATTAAAAACTTATGAATTATTGTGATATTTCAGCGATTTACTTGGTTTCCAAATGATTTTCATCTTGGAACGAGTTGCTGTAATGAATTTAGTTCTATTATTGTTGCAAGTATGTACTAAAATTGTCCTTTTCCTGATAAATTTGCGAAAAAGCTCAGAAATAAGTTCATAGAATAAAACTTAGTTGTCTTATTCTTACACTTGTCAGTTTAAAACTTTTGATTGTCAAATTAGACCGGGCAAGCATTGGAGAATCTGGCTGTTTAAGTTCATTTGCCCAAACAAAGTTACTTGTTAATTTAATTGATAAGAAATTTGGCGATTTATAGTCATAGTAGTATAGTTAAGAGAGGCTAGACTTTAAATTACATAATTTTGTTGACTGAAATACTGTTAATTCTTGATATTTATAATAAAAAATTAAAGTTGGTTTATAAGTATAATGATTAATTAAATAAACGTTAATTTATCGAATTTTATAAAATTAAAAAACCTATGCGGAATTCCGCTTATAAACATTTGAAGTTCATTTGCCCAAAGTTACTTATTACTTTAATTGATAAGAAATTTGACTGATTTTTAGTCATAGTACCTAGTACAGGTAAGAGAATAGATTTTAAATTACATAATTTTGTTGACTGACATACTGTTAGTTTTTGATATTTATAATAAAAAATTAAAGTTAGTTTAATAATTAATTCAATAAACGTTAATTTATCGAATTTTATAAAATTAAAAAACCTATGCGGCATCCCGCTTATAAACATTTGAAGTTCATTTGCCCAAAGTTACTTGTTACACTTTGCTTAATAAGAAATTTGACTGATTTATGGTTTTAGTAGTATAGTTAAGAGAGGGATGTCCTAATTTATTGACCAAAATAAAAATCAATTCATCAGGGGTATAGATTAAGCCAATCAGTACCAAACTTAGTAAAAAAAAATTTTCGTCCCAAGTTTTATCACCCACCCTAATTTGAAGTCGATGGCCCCTAAAATAGGGGTACTTTGCTCTTGGCATTTTTCATTAAAATTTATTGACTGGGGGTCAAAAATGAGACAATCTTTACCAAACTTGAAAACGTGATTGTATGCACCAACCTTTAACTCCGAACACGATTTGATGACGTTAGCCCCTCCCTAAAATAAGAGCACTTTGCTCTTGAAAATTTTTAAATAAGCTTCTTGACCGGGGGTCTAAATTAAACCGATTCTTACAAACACTGCAAAATTATTACACGTAACAAGCTTTACCACCCACCGTAATTTCAACTCGATGGCCCCTAAAATAGAGGTACTTTGCTCTTGGCATTTTTCATTAAAATTTATTGACTGCGGGTCAAAACTGAGACAATCTTTTAATCTTTACCAAACTTGAAAACGTGATTGTATGCACCAACCTTTAACTCCGAACACGGTTTGATGACGTTAGCCCCTAAAATAAGGGCACTTTGCTCTTGAAAATTTTCAAATAAGCTTTTTGACCGGGGGTCTAGATTAAACCGATTCTTACCAAACACTGCAAAATTATTACAGGTAACAAGCTTTACCATCCACCGTAATTTCAACTCGATGGCCCCTAAGGTAGGGGCAGGCGCGGCCCGTGAAATTTCAAAGTTGCATATCTCTGTTGCTACTTATGGGACCCATACCAAATTCAGGTTTTTTAATAGTGAGCCTACTAGGAATGTTTTGGTAGGTACAGTAATATTTTGCAATTTGCGAAAAGAAGTTGATTTTTTGAATTGACCCACCTGGGTAAAAAATTAACACGCTTCGATATTTTATTTATTATTTTTTCTAAACAAATTTTACATCATTTTGTCGACAATTCTTAAATTTTAAGAGAAAAAAATGTGTTAGTAGAAAGTTATAGTCATTTGAATTTTTTCAACCGAAAAATAATTTAAATTTTCGTTTGCAAAAAATTCAAATGACTATAACTTTCTACTAACACATTTTTTTCTCTTAAAATTTAAGAATTGTCGACAAAATGATGTAAAATTTGTTTAGAAAAAATAATAAATAAAATATTTAAGCGTGTTAATTTTTTACCCAGGTGGGTCAATTCAAAAAATCAACTTTTTTTCGCAAATTGCAAAATATTTTTTTTCTTTACCAAAACATTCCTAGTAGGCTCACTATTAAAAAAACCTGAATTTGGTATGGGTCCCATAAGTAGCAACAGAGATATGCAACTTTGAAATTTCACGGGCCGCGCCTGGATAGGGGTACTTTGCTCTTGGCTCTTGACTGTTTTTTTTTTGTTTTTTTAACAGGATCTGGGGTAACTTGGCCATAGAAACCATTTACAGAGCTAATTTCGTCGACTTTCACATAGGTGACCAAGTTACCCCAAACCCGGGGCAACTTGGTCACCCAATATTTATATTTTTTTTTTCGAGAAACGAAAAAAATATTAAGCTCATGCATATTCAGGGGATACTATTAGATGCTCCCTCGGTTTAGGTAAATTTTTCCAGAATGGTAATTAAAGTGGTTCTAGAGTTATGTGAAAAAAACTGTCAAAAAGGTGTCCAAGTAGCCCCGGATTACGGTAATTAGTGTTAAATGTCTCACACTTTGATATAATTTGTCACCCCCTAACCGCTCCCAAAAATGAAGTGGCCAGACCAAACAACTTGCATAACTTGAATTTGGCTTCAGAGAATTTGCTCATTTTTGGTATGTGAAATTACTGTTATATACTTACCTCACATTTTAGTAAGGTCGTCATAATTTGTCACCCCCTAAACGGCCCCAGAATTGAAGTGACCGGATCAAAAAACCTGAATCACTTCAGTTTGGCTTCAGAGAATTTGCTCATTTTTGGTATGTGAAATTACAGTCATATGCCTCACACTTTGAGGTGGTCCTTATAATTTGTCACCCCCTAAACGGACCCCGAAATGAAGTGGCCGGAACAACAAAAAGTGAATCTCGTCCGTTTGACTTTACAGAGTTTACTCATTTTTTGTTTATAAAACCACTGTTATATGCCTCACACTTTGATATGGTCGTCATAATTTGTCACCCCCTAAACGGCTCCAGAAATGTAGTGGCCGTGGCCAGACCAAAAAAATGAATAACTTTGGCTTGGCTTCAGATAATTAGTTACACGTAACACGTATCAACCTAGGAGAAAATTAGAAAGTGGACAATTTGAAAAAATAAGCCATTTCCAAAACAGCCAATAAGGGATAATAAAAACTGCGGAGTTTATGTTTTATATTTTATTAATAAAATGATGAGCCTGGAAACATTCATGATTTTTATACACAAATGGACGCAAATTTCAACCCTGAATATCTTCATCAAATTATTTTATTGCAGTCTGAAGATGTCTCTACAATATGCATAACTTGCGGAAAACCATCAAACGATATAAGATGTAAAACTTGTCTAAGATATACTGATGTTTGCAACTGTTGAGGTAGTCAAGATAAAAGTGACGATTTTCTTTGTAGACATTGTTCCCTTAAACCTGACATGGATATTCGAGATAAAGACATACAGCTACAAAATAAGTGCCCTTATTTTAGGGGCTAACGTCATCAAATCGTGTTTGGAGTTAAAAGTTGGTGCATACAATCACGTTTTCAAGTTTAGTAAAGATTGTCTCATTTTTGACCCGCAGTAACAATAAATTTGAATGAAAAATGCCAAGAGCAAAGTACCCCTATTTTAGGGGCCATCGAGTTGAAATTACGGTGGATGGTAAAACTTGTTACGTGTAATAATTTTGCAGTGTTTGGTAAGAATCGGTTTAATCTAGACCCCCGGGCAAGAAGCTTATTTGAAAATTTTCAAGAGCAAAGTGCCCTTATTTTAGGGGCTAACGTTATCAAATCGTGTTTGGAGTTAAAGGTTGGTGCATACAATCACGTTTTCAAGTTTGGTAAAGATTGTCTCATTTTTGACCCGCAGTGAATAAATTTTAATGAAAAATGCCAAGAGCAAAGTACCCCTATATTAGGGGCCATCGAGTTGAAATTACGGTGGATGCTAAAGCTTGTTACGTGTAATAATTTTGCAGTGTTTGGTAAGAATCGGTTTAATCTAGACCCCCGGTCAAGAAGCTTATTTGAAAATTTTCAAGAGCAAAGTGCCCTTATTTTAGGGGCTAACGTCATCAAATCGTGTTTGGAGTTACAGGTTGGTGCATACAATCATGTTTTCAGGTTTGGTAAAGATTGTCTCATTTTTGACCACCAGTCAATAAATTTTAATGAAAAATGCAAGAGCAAAGTACCCCTATTTTAGGGCCATCGGCTTCAATTAGGGTGGGTGATAAAGCTTGGGACGAAAAATTTTTTTACCAAGTTTGGTATTGATTGGCTTAATCTATACCCCTGGTCAATTGATTTTTATTTGGTCAATAAATTAGGACATCCCCTTTTGTTTTTATTTTACTACTGTGCAATGTTGCTAAACATCACAAGCTGGTATTGCGTGTTGCTAGGGTTGCCAACTCGGAAGAGAGTTAAGGAGGACACAAGGAATTTGTTAGCGCTTTCACCATTTTGAAAGGAATATATTTGTGTAAATCACACAAGGTATAGGAGGGGGATACCCGAAACGCGGCGCCACCTAGTGTTGCACGTTGCAGTATGAAACAGACGAATCGCTAGCTTATCCACTTATACTTTTATATTGGCTAAGCAATAGAGGTCACTAAAGCAGTGCAAATCTAAAAACTGCAAAAGTGTAATTACTGCTAGAGCGCCTAAAATTATGCCTAAATTTAGATTTTTAAAAACAATAAGTCTTTAATAAATTATCAGCATAACTACCAAGAATATACTACGTGAATATACGTTGATCTCTCGATTACTCACAATTGCCACGTGCTCACAAAATTACTCACAGACCAGCAAATTACTCACAAATGTGAGGAATTACTCACAAATTGGCAGCCTGTATAGCTCTGTGTTCTATCCGTCGATATCGTAATACATCCCTAACAGCGTGTATAAATAATTGCCTAAATTTCAGTACATGCTGGTGCATGTCAGTGAATGTGGTATGCGTTCACTAGCGCATGTGTTACTATCCCTTATTACCGGCCCAGAAAAAGAAGGACAAAAATACTTTGAATCAGAACAGCATGAGCAAGCGCTAAATCAGCGTGTTTCCGCGAGATCCCGTTGACCAACCGTGAACGGCAGGGACCAACAGGTCATGTGATATCTGCATTGATATATTAAGTGACATACACGTGACACGATGGTCAAGGTAGCTCAACGGGATATCGCGGAAACACGCTGAATGAAAACAGCAAAACAGCACTACACTACTGACAGTACTGACATTTGTGTATCCACAAGACATCCATATCTATTGAATTTTTGGTGTAATTTTCTTTATTTTTTTTCAAATGCCCTTTAGCTGAATAATAGGTGATAATATTATAGTTAATTTTGGTAATTATTGATATTACTGGAAACAGCGAATTTTTTCATGAAATTTTGCACAGACCCTAATTTTGGGTCGTAGAACACGAATCCGAAGTCAGTTTTTGGCGGTCTCGTAAAAAAATTTTTTTTTTTTGCTCACCCAACCTGAGCAAAAAGGTGGTCAGGTTTGCTCAGTTTTGATTGATATAGATATATATGTATCTATATCAATCAAAACTGAGCAAACCTGACCACCTTTTTGCTCACCCAACAAATTTAAAGAAATTCCTTGAAAAAGCTAACTAAAAGTTTAAAAAAAAATTTTACGAGACCGCCAAAAACTGACTTCGGATTCGTGTTCTACGACCCAAAATTAGGGTCTGTGCAAAATTTCATGAAAAAATTCGCTGTTTCCAGTAATATCAATAATTACCTTAATTTTAAATATAGATTATATTTAATGATTAAATAAATATGTGGAAATGCCATAAGTGCCAGAAGCCAGTTTACTTTGGTAAGGAATTTCATAGTTTTTAGAGGTTTCTTAAATTATTTTTTTTCCATTGTTTAAAACGTTCTAATCTGTACTTATTTGTAAAATACATTCTTACGTTTTATATTAACAAAGTACCTAGTTGTTTACTTATTGTTACTAATTGTTAAGTAGTTGTTTACTAGTTGTTACTAATTGTTAAGTAATAGTGGAAATCACGGTACATTTTGTTTAAATTTTTTTTTCGAAGGTGTATATCGATGACCACAATAACACCCGTGGTCAACAATAATCAGATGGTTCACAGTCCGCATTCTAATTAAGTGATTTTCATATGTTTTTACAGTTTAAACCGTTAATTATTTTTACTTTTTTCTCTGTAATGCATTAAGTATGTGGTGCGATTACAAAATGTTTTGCATTCTAGATCAGTGGTTCCCACTGTGGTATGCGAGAGCATTTGGGGTGGTAGAAGGGTTCAATAATCATACAAAACAAAAGTAATGGGTTTAAACTTACAACTTCCAGTTTTATTTATGCTCAACTACATTTTGTAAAGTTATATTCACATGTGTATAGAATTTATTTGACCCCCCAGAAAAAGTTATGACAACCAGTAACCAGTGGTTCGCCACAACTCTACAAAATTCTCAGGTGATACTCAAGTATAAAAAGGTTGGGAATCACTGTTTTAGATGATTACCGAGATGATTATCCAATCAGATCCAAGAGCTAAGCTAAGGTAATTAGATGCACATTGCAATAGGGAATATGCATATAACCCAAATAAATCTGAAATATATTTTTTTATATTCTCTACACAAATTAAACGTTTATGGCGGTTGCTGTTATCCATTTATTTTGGTCTTTATTAACAAAAAAAAAAAGGATTTATAACTGCAAATTTTCGCGCGAATTTTAAAACTTGTAAAACGTGATCCCATTGGCTGTGTCGTGAACTTATGACTCATCATGGCGAATTCCAGTGTTGTAGAATCATCTAAAACTCAATAAAAATGGCATTTAATGCATCTCATCCAATGAAATATCCCTGCACTTAAAGTAGAAGGTTCCTAAAATCTTATTCATGTATACTTCAAACCGAAATCGGTCCAGTAACCTTTCAATTTTGCAAAATAAATTGGTATTTCTGCGAAATTTTGACATATCATCTCAATAATTTCGAGTAAATAAACTGCAATTCTTTATTTTCATGGCAATCTTCGAAAATCCAAAAAAATATTTCAAATTTTAGATGTATGCAAATAAACCTATTTATTTATAACTTTAATGAAAAAATAAGCGATTTAAATTAGTGGGAGGTATTCTTAGATAATTAACGGATAAAATAAACCCAAAAAAAATGACTAAATAAGGTAAATAGTGCGGAATAATGTCAGTTAAAAATAGGATTTGTCGGAAAAAATCAAGGAAATCCGATTTTTACCCCTTAAATACGCTCCTGGATCGCCCATTAGGTATTCATTTTACAGTGTGATTATCCCTTTATAAGATAGTGTTGAAAAATTGGGGAAAAAGTAGATAGGAAAAAATACAGAGTGATTCAAATGTACCGATGTCGAGGGCAAAAAAAGTAAATGAAGAAACTAAAAAATATGGATCACACATACTTTGACGACCTCTTTCCGATGACGTATATGGGATGTTAATTTGAACCATTTTGACCCCACAAGAAATTAAAAACCATTAAATAGGTATTTGGGTAAAAAATTTAAATTTCCAGTTTTGATTGGGGGATTGGGAATTCCAAATATTTCCATTTTCCAGTGATTTTAGGTTTAGGCAAATGTATTGCAAAAAGTAAGGTAAGAGCACCAGTAATCGACACTATTAGAACATCTTATGGCGATTTAATGTAATTTTGGATACACCAGTAAGTAATCGACACTCTTTCACCAGTTATCGATGCCCCAGTTATCGACAGTTTCATCAGTTATCGACGCACGAGTTATCGACAGTTTCACCAGTTATCGTCGCCCCAGTTATCGGTGGTAATAGCATAAGTGCAAAAAATTACCGATAATTTTGCATGAAAGCGTGTTTTCTAAAAACTAATGGAGGCTCTTTCAAAAAAATATGAAAATAACTGAACGCATTTCTAAAGAAAGCACTCTTAGATACAAAATTATTTGTTTTTTTTTTGCACGAATGCTATTTAGTGGAATATTTCCAGGGTACAAATAAAATGCAGAAATAAGATCTCAACAACATTTATTAATTAGAAATCAAAGAATCGCAAGCAAAACGGTAGGTACTTAAACTTTCATCCAAAACACAAATGAAAAAATGAAATCTTAATATTCTAAAACATTTAAACTTTTAGGAAAAACATATTTGAGTCTATCCCCAACAGTTTGTATCTGAGGCTGTGGCAATTTCTGCAAAATATCTTCCACTTTGATAACAGAGACGTCACTATCGACCATCCGGAATACCGTCTTATCATCATTAATGCACTTCAAGGACATAATTTCAATTTCTCCTTTTTCAAATTTTTTGTGAACGACACAAGCATATCTATATTGGGTGGTTTTGCGGCTTCCACCCAAAAACTTCACCAGCAAAAAATCACCAATGCTGTAAACATAATTTGTCAATGGCGAAGAGTCGCTGTCTAGATCTTCGTCTACAAGTAAATCTTCGTCCTGGATAGTCTCTATACATAGAGACTATCCAGGACGAAGATTTACTTGTAGACGAAGATCTAGACAGCGACTCTTCGCCATTGACAAATTATGTTTACAGCATTGGTGATTTTTTGCTGGTGAAGTTTTTGGGTGGAAGCCGCAAAACCACCCAATATAGATATGCTTGTGTCGTTCACAAAAAATTTGAAAAAGGAGAAATTGAAATTATGTCCTTGAAGTGCATTAATGATGATAAGACGGTATTCCGGATGGTCGATAGTGACGTCTCTGTTATCAAAGTGGAAGATATTTTGCAGAAATTGCCACAGCCTCAGATACAAACTGTTGGGGATAGACTCAAATATGTTTTTCCTAAAAGTTTAAATGTTTTAGAATATTAAGATTTCATTTTTTCATTTGTGTTTTGGATGAAAGTTTAAGTACCTACCGTTTTGCTTGCGATTCTTTGATTTCTAATTAATAAATGTTGTTGAGATCTTATTTCTGCATTTTATTTGTACCCTGGAAATATTCCACTAAATAGCATTCGTGCAAAAAAAAAACAAATAATTTTGTATCTAAGAGTGCTTTCTTTAGAAATGCGTTCAGTTATTTTCATATTTTTTTGAAAGAGCCTCCATTAGTTTTTAGAAAACACGCTTTCATGCAAAATTATCGGTAATTTTTTGCACTTATGCTATTACCACCGATAACTGGGGCGACGATAACTGGTGAAACTGTCGATAACTCGTGCGTCGATAACTGATGAAACTGTCGATAACTGGGGCATCGATAACTGGTGAAAGAGTGTCGATTACTTACTGGTGTATCCAAAATTACATTAAATCGCCATAAGATGTTCTAATAGTGTCGATTACTGGTGCTCTTACCTTACTTTTTGCAATACATTTGCCTAAACCTAAAATCACTGGAAAATGGAAATATTTGGAATTCCCAATCCCCCAATCAAAACTGGAAATTTAAATTTTTTACCCAAATACCTATTTAATGGTTTTTAATTTCTTGTGGGGTCAAAATGGTTCAAATTAACATCCCATATACGTCATCGGAAAGAGGTCGTCAAAGTATGTGTGATCCATATTTTTTAGTTTCTTCATTTACTTTTTTTGCCCTCGACATCGGTACATTTGAATCACTCTGTATTTTTTCCTATCTACTTTTTCCCCAATTTTTCAACACTATCTTATAAAGGGATAATCACACTGTAAAATGAATACCTAATGGGCGATCCAGGAGCGTATTTAAGGGGTAAAAATCGGATTTCCTTGATTTTTTCCGACAAATCCTATTTTTAACTGACATTATTCCGCACTATTTACCTTATTTAGTCATTTTTTTTGGGTTTATTTTATCCGTTAATTATCTAAGAATACCTCCCACTAATTTAAATCGCTTATTTTTTCATTAAAGTTATAAATAAATAGGTTTATTTGCATACATCTAAAATTTGAAATATTTTTTTGGATTTTCGAAGATTGCCATGAAAATAAAGAATTGCAGTTTATTTACTCGAAATTATTGAGATGATATGTCAAAATTTCGCAGAAATACCAATTTATTTTGCAAAATTGAAAGGTTACTGGACCGATTTCGGTTTGAAGTATACATGAATAAGATTTTAGGAACCTTCTACTTTAAGTGCAGGGATATTTCATTGGATGAGATGCATTAAATGCCATTTTTATTGAGTTTTAGATGATTCTACAACACTGGAATTCGCCATGATGAGTCATAAGTTCACGACACAGCCAATGGGATCACGTTTTACAAGTTTTAAAATTCGCGCGAAAATTTGCAGTTATAAATCCTTTTTTTTTTGTTAATAAAGACCAAAATAAATGGATAACAGCAACCGCCATAAACGTTTAATTTATGTAGAGAATATAAAAAAATATATTTCAGATTTATTTGGATATTCCCTATTGCAATGTGCATCTAATTACCTTAGCTTAGCTCTTGGATCTGATTGGATAATCATCTCGGTAATCCTCTAAAACAGTGATTCCCAACCTTTTTATACTTGAGTATCACCCGAGGTATCACCTGAGAATTTTGTAGAGTCGTGGCGAACCACTGGTTACTGGTTGTCATAACTTTTTCTGGGGGGTTAAATAAATTCTATACACATGTGATATAACTTTACAAAATGTAGTTGAGTATAAATAAAACTGGAAGTTGTAAGTTTCAACCCATTACTTTTGTTTTGTATGATTATTGAACCCTTCTGCATACCACCCCAAATGCTCTCGCATACCACCAGTTGGGAACCACTGATCTAGAATGCAAAACATTTTGTAATCGCACCACATACTTAATGCATTACAGAGAAAAAAGTAAAAATAATTAACGGTTTAAACTGTAAAAACATATGAAAATCACTTAATTAGAATGCGGACTGTGAACCATCTGATTATTGTTGACCACGGGTGTTATTGTGGTCATCGATATACACCTTCGAAAAAAAAATTTAAACAAAATGTACCGTTGATTTCCACTATTACTTAACAATTAGTAACAACTAGTAAACAACTACTTAACAATTAGTAACAATAAGTAAACAACTAGGTACTTTGTTAATATAAAACGTAAGAATGTATTTTACAAATAAGTACAGATTTGAACGTTTTAAACAATTACTGCAGAAAGAAACTTTAGGGCTCACAAAAAAGAGTCCATGGTGCAACCGTTTCAGGCTCCAGAATAAAAGACAAAAATTGTTCTTTATATAATTTTCTGTTCTTTATATAGTTTTCGGCCAAAATTCATGAAACATTGTGAAACCACTCATGATGTGAGTCTTGTGCAAGAAAAACATCTGTTTCAATCACAGGAACAATTTTTAATCTGTACAATCTATAACTTCGGTAGAAATAGAAAAGAAAAAAAATTAATAATTTATTTTGCACACAAGATTTAACAACTTGTTTTTAATATAACATTGTTGAGCTTTTTAATATAACAAATGTTTTAATTGAAATTTTAAGTTTATTTTCCCTTATCGACAACTCTACACTCATGCTTGGTTGACTCTACTATAGCAATGCGCCTTAAGCGTTTACACCATCGGATCTCATATTTCTTCTAATTTCAGCACAATGGCAGGTGATGTTATTTGACGGTATTTTAATAGTTTTAATCGACTGATATATAAATATAATTATTAGGAATCCATAATTTAAGAATATACTGGTATAATGCCATAATTTCAACTTAGTTTCAAATTTCAACTAAATACTCTGGTGTAAATACCTAACGTTCATGATCTCTAACAGTGCGAGCTATAGTCTAGTCGCTTCGGACGTGGCACAAAATAGCATTATTTAAAGTACCCAAAAACACATTTTTTGTATACCCTAGGTTATTATTCACATAATAACTGATATAATTGAAAATTCTGTATTGAATGAAAAGCCAATAAAAATAAAATACGTTAAAATATTGTGTTTTACGCGACTGAAAATTTCTAGTAAAGAAATGTTCAAAATATACCGTTGGCTTTTTGACTGCAATAAATCCTTAATGATGTCTTAGGCTATAAAAGCTCATAAATGTCCACCCCTTTCAGACAGGGCTGGCCCTTAATATTTTACCTGCGACATGAATTATACCAATTGTTAAGATTATTATTTTCCAATTCATTTTAGGAAAAAATGGTTAAAATTAAATTTTTACAGGTAATTAAATTAATTACCTGTAACTTAAGCACTTAATATTAATAATATATAATGATATTTTATTAAGGCACCTTCAGTCACCTTTTTAGCTTTCCTGTGTGAGGTGCGAGTTGTGTGCGCTAATTTTGTCTTTTTATTTTAACTATTTAGTTTGCTTAGTTAAACTATTTTTTAAGTATAATGTGGCGTCCATGGACTCATGCTGATGGTGCAGCTAGTAGTGTATCTTTAAAAAGAAAGCATTTATCACCCGATGCGAAAGAAATAGTCAAAAATGTATATTCATCTTTACTAAGAAGGGGTTTGAATAAAAATGCTGCTTTAGCAGAAACTAGTGCTTTAGCTAAAATTCCCTTAACTTCGATAAAGGACATAACAATGAAACCTATTAATGCAAGAAAACAACGAAACGACGTTGGCCAATTAAGAAGTATAGACGAGAGTGATAAGGACCTATTAAGAAGAAAAATTTATGCTATGTATGAAGAACAATCTGTACCCACATTAAAATCATTAAAAATTAGGCTAGCAAAAGACGAAACAAATATTTCATGCAGCATATCAAGCCTAAGGAGAATTTTACTTCAAATGGGTTTTAAGTATCGCGCCATTGACAAAAAACAAGTTTTAATGGAATCGGAGCGTTTACGGAAATGGCGTCTTAAATATTTGACGAGTATTAAACAGTATAGATTGGAGAATCGGCCAATTACCTACCTTGATGAAACATGGTTTGATACTCATGACACCCCAAAAAAAGGATGGAATGATTTTTCAAAAAAATGTCAAACCAAGGCTCCTTCGAATAAAGGCAAAAGAATTACCATCATACATGCAGGTTCAGAAAATGGATTTGTTCAAAACTGTTTGTTGCTTTCAGCCAAGAACATTGCAGATTCCTATTTGGACTACCATCAAGATACGAATGCAAAGCTTTTTGAAGAATGGTTTGAATATCGCCTTCTTAAAAATATTCCCAAAAATAGCGTTATTGTAATGGATAATGCTAGTTATCACAGTCATCAGACAAAATTAGTCCCAAATTCCAACAGCACCAAGCCAGAAATTCAAAATTATATGTTAAATAATGATATATTTTTTGAAAAATCTTGCAAAAAAAGAGAACTTCTTCAAGTATTAAATGCTTATAATATTGAAAAAGAATATGTGTGTGATAAACTTGCCGCCGAAAACGGTCATACAGTGTTACGTCTTCCCCCCTACGATTGCGTTTTTAATCCAATTGAACAAATATGGCACGAATTAAAATCAAATGTTAGGAGAGAAAATACTACTCCCACATTAAGTACATCTGTGGTGGAATTAATACAAAAACATGTAAATAATATTTCTACGGACAGTTGGAAGAATTGTCTACAACACGTGATTAAGGTGGAAAACTCTTATCTGATTCTTAGTGATAGTGTTCAACCCTTAATAATTAGTTTAGGTTTAGATGAAGATAATAGTGATAGTGAGACAGAACTGAATATAGAATAGGTAAAATATTGTATAGAATTAAGTATAAATAAAATAATTACATTTTTTGATTTTCCAATAATTTGTCTCTTTATAAATAATTTATTGAATGTAGTATTGTTTGATAATGTATTTTCTTGTGTATTTTAGATGTATTTTAGACTTATTATGATTGTATTTGTTTTATTGGATTTTTGACGTATGTAAGTGCTGTGTAGGTATATTAACATGAATAAATAATTTTGAAATAAGAGAATATGTATGCATATACCTAAAAACAAAATCCACCCCTGCGCCCATTCATTGCAGTTTAAAGATGTTGGGATCAACACAATGGGGTTCAATCAGGTAGTTGATTTATGGCAGTAAAAGCCAACGGTATATTTTGAACATTTCTTTAGTATAAGGTACGCCGGCAGTCCGATTCTGTTAGCGCATCCAAATTTCCGCTCTATGCTTATAATATATTACCTATATGATAAATTCTATTTTTAGATAAACAGTATAGTTTAAAAAATATTTAAACTGAAAACAAAATGAAACATATTAAACAATTAAAATATAAATATTTTTTTGTTTTTAATTTTTTTCTTATGACCAAAAGTTGTTAGAGGTTATTGGGACAATACCTAAATTAAAAATCTTATATTAATAAATAATTATGTCATATCCTGAAAAAGCGGGACAAAAACCGTCCCGCAGGTCGTAGCCGCGGGACATTGGGTATTAAAAGCGGGCAATCCCGCTAAAAACGGGACGGTTGGCAACACTAGGAGCACTTAATGATTTTTTTAACCTCTTGCTATCATCAGAGGTGCATTTTCAAACCGCCAATTAAAAACCAGCAATATTCATTATATTTCATTTTAACAATATTTTTTTCAACAAGCTGCCATTTCGTTCTGACGGCGAATAATGACGTAATATTCTAAGATCTAAAAGTACTCGTGACATCTCTAAAATGGTGTATCGCAAGACCCCTCTTTCCATTAAAAATTTTTTTTCCAAGATGGCAGCCAGCTTGATTTTTCCGAGAGTCACTTGTGCACCAAAACATCATATTTTTGTACTAATTACCATATACCAACTTTCAATTTTCTAAATGTAACGATTCAATAATTAAGAGGGGAGACATTAAAGAGCCGCACTGGATATTTGCAGCATAACCGTCCTATTCTAAATTAAATTCTAGTATTAAATAATAATTAAAAATGACTATATATATTATTATTGTTTTACTTGGGTAATAAGTTTAAATAGGTGCTTACTAGTACTACTCTTACCAGTACCTACTTAGTAATTATGTTAAAAATTGTAATATATGTTTATTATTATATTAGATATTAGGTTCCTTACTAGTTTTTTTTATTGGTACCATGTTATAGTTTTTGGTGAAGAATTAATAAAAACGTGCTTTTCCCTATTTTGTATTAATTTTTATTACTCGGCCGAGCAGTGAATATAAAACCAGTACCGAGTACTTGTTACTCAGTAAAATATTGGCCGAGCACCGAGTACACGGCCTACTCGGTGCAGCCCTAATTTATTAGTACAACGTTCCAATGTTTCATAAGAAAGCAGAAGTGCATGACTAATATTTACTGCTTGAATTTGAAATAAAAGTAATTAGGATGTATATTGAGGTAACAGTGCCTAAAGTATAATTTTAATACATATCAGTCATTCAGTATATAACTTTTTTTGTCATAAAAAATAATAATTATTCTTGACAAAGTTGAAGCTTATTTAGTAATAAAATATTTAAAATTGAGTCAAACCAATATTAAACATACCTAAAATATATTAAAACTTAAGTCTGGAATAAAGAATAATAAAATAGAACGGAAATTAGATATTTAACACACACAAAAGTACATATTAGTGCAAGGGGAAAATAAAGCTTAGTTAGAATAGTAAATGCGCTCACAGAATATCAATTTTTTACTCCCAGTAGCACATGAAATGATAACAGTAAATAAAAATGTGTAAGTCAAAACAGGCCCGCGCCGTACATAAGGGCAAAGTCGTGTGGTGCACGACGGCGCCGAAGGCGCCGAAAAGCCTTAAAACTCAAAAGTAAAAAAAAGATAAAGCAACAAACAACATTGTCAAAACAAAATTTATAATGATAAAAAAAACAGTAAGGAATTGCTAGCTATTACATTGTTTTTTATTTGTTTATTATTTTATTTTTACTCTTTGAGACGAGGGAACCGAATTTCTCGAAAATAATATATTTTCCAAATGAGAGTACGCAATAATAGCATTTATTCGATCGAATACGTAGCATGATAACATGAATTGTGTAAACTCAAACAAATCTGATTTTATTCATGTTTGAGCTTGAAATTTGGCTTGCAACGAGCCAACGAGCGGACAAGCGTTTTTTTCCTGTCTGAGCTTGCAATGTACGAAACTTTATATATTAAGAGCATTCATCACCAGCTGAAACATGCTAATTTGTTTCAAAGAATTGCACCAAAACTAACCAACGAAATGATACGAAATTTTGGAAATATATTATAATTTTATAGCAAAATGAGGGAAAGTCATTTAAAAAGAAAAATCAAAAAATTATTTTTAAAATTTTTGTTATTTTGTAATATTTATTTTTTTAAAAGACTTTCCCTCATTGTTCACGATTTTCTCTATAATTTATGCGGAGATCGAATTTTTGATTAAACCTTTAGTTTTCTGTAAAACTTTGGAATTCCGTAATTAATGAATTTTGGAGAAAATCGCGTAGCTTTTTCGGCAGTTAACACATTTTGGCAACACATCAAGCATCGTACGACACCGGGAGCAGTCTTATTATTAAGATTAGCGTGTGATTGTGATTTGGATTTTCGGTGTATTTAAATAGCTATCATGGGGCGGACTAGAAAGAACGAAAATTTATGTGTCAGAAAACGATTATGTTCATCCACAAGTCGCAAAAATAGACGACTTTCTATGAAAAAACGGTAAGTAGTGTGTAAGTAGTTCTACTGGTTATGGTAGGTATATATGATTTATATGAAATTAACCGATATAAACACGTAATAGTCTAAGATCCGAAGTAAGCTCGTCCTTCACCGATCTGCTTACCGGATAAAAAGTATTTTTCATCAAACATAATATGTTAACAAATATATCGCGAATGGGTTGCCTAATGAAATATGGTCATGGCTATCCTTAATTAAAAATACTGTAACTCATTTTTTGTTTAATATTTCACTCACTTGCTTACCAAACGAACTTAATACACTAATCGAAAGTATAAAGCATAAGGAACATGCAAAAGTTAGGTTGCCTACTTTTTTTCGGTCCCTATACCGGGTTGCCAGGTACTTATAAACAGGTGAGTCGATTTTAGTAATTTGTACTCATCTGCTTTCTCTTTGAAACTATATTAAAATAAAGATAATTTTATTGCGAACACGGTGGTATAAGGTTGCCTGCGAAAAATCGGTCATGAATCACGGTTGCCAGGCTTTGAAATTTAAAAATTGGAGCAAGCGATGCGCGACAGAGAAGCATTGCGCGTACTATTCGGTGCGATAGAGGAGGACACAGCATAGCAGCTGCGCGTGACGCGACGTTCGGATGAAAGAGAAACTTTTTTTACATGACACTAATGTGTTCATCATTTTACATACATTTTACATACCCTAATTTCGTTCATATTAAAAATCCAAATTTCATTTTTGGGTTGAAGCTTTAGTTGACAAAAACACATTTTTTGCCATAAAAAAAACAATTGAATATTGATTGTGGTTTCTCCGGAGGTGAGTTTAAGTTTTTATTTTCAATGGCAACCTACCAATTTTTTTATACCATTAGATAGCTCTCTAAATTCCCTTTTCGGTGACATAGGTATCATAAGTGGTAGTTTGCTCTCAAAATGGCGACACTGTAGGCATTTTTCTCAGTTTGAGTAGGTCGCCATTTTGAAGTCCCTGGTTGTTTCATTAAATAACTCTGTAGTTTCGTGAGGAAGACTGTTTAACTTTTATTTTTTAACATCATTTCGTAAAACTCTTTTTAAATAATTGGTATCTGCAAATTTATGTTTTACTAATATTGCCCATTTTTAAAGCAAATTTTCACCAAAATATTAAATAGAAAGGACCAAAAGTAAAATAGCCGTCGCGTAGTACATGTTACTAATTACCTAAAATTATCAAAAACACATTTTAACGGTTTTTTCTAAAAAGAAAGTCAAATAAACAAGACAAAGTACGTTAAAAAGAACATTTATTTAACATAAAATCGGCTATGCATTTACCTAAGTTGGCGTTAAAAAACAGCCCACTTAGGTAAATGCATAAATCTGATTTTATGTGTAATAAATTATAATGTTAATCTTAACGTACTTTGTCTTATTTGATATTTTTTGGAAGAAAACCGGTAAAATGTGTCTTTTTGATAATTATTATCAAAAAGACACATTTTACCGGTTTTCTTCCAAAAAATGTCAAATAAGACAAAGTACGTTAAGAATAACATTATTTATTACACATAAAATCAGATTTATGAATTTACCTAAGTGGGCTGTTTTTTAACGCCAACTTAGGTAAATGCATAGCCGATTTTATCTTAAATAAATGATCTTTTTAACGTACTTTGTCTTGTTTATTTGACTTTTTTTTTTAGAAAAAAACCGTTAAAATGTGTTTTTGATAATTTTAGGTAATATAATAAGTAACATGTACTACGCGACGGCTATTTTACTTTTGGTACTTTCTATTTAATGTATTGGTGCCCATTTGCTTTAAAACTGGTCCATATTAAGAAAACATAAATTTGCATACTCAAATTATTTTAAAAGAGTTTTACAAAATCATTTTAAAAAATAAAAGTTAAACAATCTTCTTCACTAAACTACAGAGTTATTTTATGAAAATAACAACCAGGAACTTCAAAATGGCGATCTACTCAAACGGAAAAATGACTCCAGTGTCGCCATTTTGAGAGCAAACTACCACTTATGATATCGTCGTGGTGACTGCAGTAGGTCCTATGTCATTATCATCATCTCCGAATGGCCATGTTGCCAGATTGCTCATTAACATTGATTTACGCTCTTCAGTGGCGAAATCCCGAATCGGAGCACGCGGTCCACTGATGTAGGCTCTTAAGAGCCTACATCAGTGGACCGCGTGCTCCGATTCGGGATTTCGCCACTGAAGAGCGTAAATCAATGTTAATGAGCAATCTGGCAACATGGCCATTCGGAGACGCGACGCGACCTCGCCGTCGTGAGTTGTATTAGGACAGGACTTGATTTCTTGAAGAATAATTGATTATTTTTGAGCAAGTTTATATTATGTATTTAGGATTTCAAATTATTTCACTTTTCACTGTAAATAATCGCAAACTATTAAATGTTGGACATAGGACATTCTTTGATAATAATTATTGATCTTGATTTCTTTTTATTCATTATATGTCTTATTTGTTTATTTAATCTTTTTGTCTATCATATGGGAATCGTTAAAAATTAAAGACAAATTTTCAAGAATTCGTTATTTATTTGGAAAAAATAAAAGTTGTAAAAAAATAGATATAGACAGAAATACATAAACAGATAGGTAGGTAGACTGGCAGCCATTTTTCTTTCTTTTTTGTACGTATCTATAAGGAAAAGTGCATTAATAAATGTGTAATATTATAAAATAATACTACCTAATGACATAACAGGAAACAAATTTATGGCATAATATAAGATACTTTTCCTTCACATATGTTATCTCCAATGGGTAGGGTTTTTGGCAAAAGCGGCTCAACCAGTTCAGGAAACAAAATTGTCATAAAAAATCTTAATTTCGGCAACATTTTATTTTGCCAAAAGGATTCATCACGTTTTATCTAAAAAAAGAATATTCTAGAAAAAGAATATTCTCCAGTTTTTAACAGAAACTCTAATAATTAATTTAGAAAAAGAATATGAAACTTTTGTTTTTGTATTTACAATAATTTTTAAAAATAATTCTTGTACGTGGATCTCAAAATTCTAGATAGGAAACATAAATAAATTTTTAAAATGCCATTATGCCACGATTTATTAAAATTAAAAAGCAAAAGCTGAAATGAGATGAAATTAATTTTTAAAATTGCACAGATATCATGCAAAAGCGTTAAAAAATAGATAAAAACTGCATTTATTTGTACTTATTTATTTCTTTCCGATTAAAAAAGTTCTATTACCGATACTAAAATGCAGTCCCCCTTTTAGAGTATTTTGCACTTTTTATTCTTAGCGTTAAAAATGTTATTTTTTGGCTTATTAACGAGTTTTCAAGACCTTCCGGTAGTTCACACTAAAAAAAAAACACTATTTTTACCTGTTCGCCTGCATAGCAATGTTGTTAGCACTGCTAGAACTATTCTGTTTAGACTTCTGAGTATTTGATCCTATTTTTTTCCTGAAAATTGTTGCTTTTATTTTACTTATAAAAACATGTTGGCAATGATGTTAGTTATAATTTTCATATTTCATAACTACAGTGAACTTCGGATATAACGAATCATCGAGGAATTTAAGGGGATCCTTAAATAATTCGTTATAGCCGGGAGGTCGTAATATCGGTGATACAGTATTTATTAGCATCAACAGTATACTTATCATGTGAAACCATATTACTATGTTAAAAATTTCAAATTTGAATGGAAAAATTTCGATTTTAATGTGAAATACCCACCAGGGATACTACTAGCTAAAATACCAAATAATCAAATTATATCTCCTACAGTGTGAAACTATACCTAGGTATCGCTATTGCAGAATTGTTTGCAACTTGTCAAAATAAAGAAATTTATTAGGTGTAATAAATATTTGGAGAATTATTATTTGTACTTTCCTGTAGAAATAAAAATTTCTTATATAATAGTAAATTTGTAGGTTACTTATAACGCTATTGTGTAACAAAAATACCCTGATTTAAAGGTTTTGGTGTTTAAAAATAATTTTGAATTCAACCTAACCTAGGTGAGTCGATTTTAGTAATTTGTACTCATCTGCTTTCTCATTGAAACATATATTAAAATAAAGATAATTTTATTGCGAACACCCTTGCGAAAAATCGGTCATGAATCACGGTTGCCAGGCTTTGAAATTTAAAAATTGGAGCAAGCGATGCGAGACAGGGAAGCATTGCGCGTACTATTCGGTGCGATAGAGGAGGACACAGCATAGCAGCTGTGTGTGACGCGACTTTCGGATGAAGGAGAGTGCGCACTGCGCATGCATGTATTTCTATTGTTTTATAATAAACTTTTTTTACATGACACTAATGTGTTCATCATTTGACATACATTTTACATACCCTAATTTTGTTCATATTAAAAATACAAATTTCATTTTTGAGTTGAAGATTTAGTTGACAAAATCACATTTTTTGCCATAAAAAAACAATTGAATATTGATTGTGGTTTCTCCGGAGGTGAGTTTAAGTTTTTTATTTTAAATGGCAACCTACCAATTTTTTTATACCATTAAATACCTTTTTAAATTCCATTTTCGGTAATATATCATAAGTGGTAGTTTGCTCTCAAAATGGCGACACTGGAGTCATTTTTCCGTTTGAGTAGATCGCCATTTTGAAGTTCCTGGTTGTTATTTTCATAAAATAACTCTGTGGTTTAGTGAAGAAGATTGTTTAACTTTTATTTTTTAAAATGATTTTGTAAAACTCTTTTAAAATAATTTGTGTATGCAAATTTATGTTTTCTTAATATGGACCATTTTTAAAGCAAATTTGCACCAATACATTAAATAGAAAGTACCAAAAGTAAAATAGCCGTCGCGTAGTACATGTTACTTATTATATTACCTAAAATTATCAAAAACACATTTTAACGGTTTTTTTCTAAAAAAAAAGTCAAATAAACAAGACGAAGTACGTTAAAAAGAACATTTATTTAAGATAAAATCGGCTATGCATTTACCTAAGTTGGCGTTAAAAAACAGCCCACTTAGGTAAATTCATAAATCTGATTTTATGTGTAATAAATAATGTTATTCTTAACGTACTTTGTCTTATTTGACATTTTTTGGAAGAAAACCGGTAAAATGTGTCTTTTTGATAATAATTATCAAAAAGACACATTTTACCGGTTTTCTTCCAAAAAATATCAAATAAGACAAAGTACGTTAAGATTAACATTATAATTTATTACACATAAAATCAGATTTATGCATTTACCTAAGTGGGCTGTTTTTTAACGCCAACTTAGGTAAATGCATAGCCGATTTTATGTTAAATAAATGTTCTTTTTAACGTACTTTGTCTTGTTTATTTGACTTTCTTTTTAGAAAAAACCGTTAAAATGTGTTTTTGATAATTTTAGGTAATTAGTAACATGTACTACGCGACGGCTATTTTACTTTTGGTCCTTTCTATTTAATATTTTGGTGAAAATTTGCTTTAAAAATGGACAATATTAGTAAAACATAAATTTGCAGATACCAATTATTTAAAAAGAGTTTTACGAAATGATGTTAAAAAATAAAAGTTAAACAGTCTTCCTCACGAAACTACAGAGTTATTTAATGAAACAACCAGGGACTTCAAAATGGCGACCTACTCAAACTGAGAAAAATGCCTCCAGTGTCGCCATTTTGAGAGCAAACTACCACTTATGATACCTATGTCACCGAAAAGGGAATTTAAAGAGCTATCTAATGGTATAAAAAAATTGGTAGGTTGCCATTGAAAATAAAAACTTAAACTCACCTCCGGAGAAACCACAATCAATATTCAATTGTTTTTTTTATGGCAAAAAATGTGTTTTTGTCAACTAAAGCTTCAACCCAAAAATGAAATTTGGATTTTTAATATGAACGAAATTAGGGTATGTAAAATGTATGTAAAATGATGAACACATTAGTGTCATGTAAAAAAAGTTTCTCTTTCATCCGAACGTCGCGTCACGCGCAGCTGCTATGCTGTGTCCTCCTCTATCGCACCGAATAGTACGCGCAATGCTTCTCTGTCGCGCATCGCTTGCTCCAATTTTTAAATTTCAAAGCCTGGCAACCGTGATTCATGACCGATTTTTCGCAGGCAACCTTATACCACCGTGTTCGCAATAAAATTATCTTTATTTTAATATAGTTTCAAAGAGAAAGCAGATGAGTACAAATTACTAAAATCGACTCACCTGTTTATAAGTACCTGGCAACCCGGTATAGGGACCGAAAAAAAGTAGGCAACCTAACTTTTGCATGTTCCTTATGCTTTATACTTTCGATTAGTGTATTAAGTTCGTTTGGTAAGCAAGTGAGTGAAATATTAAACAAAAAATGAGTTACAGTATTTTTAATTAAGGATAGCCATGACCATATTTCATTAGGCAACCCATTCGCGATATATTTGTTAACATATTATGTTTGATGAAAAATACTTTTTATCCGGTAAGCAGATCGGTGAAGGACGAGCTTACTTCGGATCTTAGACTATTACGTGTTTATATCGGTTAATTTCATATAAATCATATATACCTACCATAACCAGTAGAACTACTTACACACTACTTACCGTTTTTTCATAGAAAGTCGTCTATTTTTGCGACTTGTGGATGAACATAATCGTTTTCTGACACATAAATTTTCGTTCTTTCTAGTCCGCCCCATGATAGCTATTTAAATACACCGAAAATCCAAATCACAATCACACGCTAATCTTAATAATAAGACTGCTCCCGGTGTCGTACGATGCTTGCTGTGTTGCCAAAATGTGTTAACTGCCGAAAAAGCTACGCGATTTTCTCCAAAATTCATTAATTACGGAATTCCAAAGTTTTACAGAAAACTAAAGGTTTAATCAAAAATTCGATCTCCGCATAAATTATAGAGAAAATCGTGAACAATGAGGGAAAGTCTTTTAAAAAAATAAATATTACAAAATAACAAAAATTTTAAAAATAATTTTTTGATTTTTCTTTTTAAATGACTTTCCCTCATTTTGCTATAAAATTATAATATATTTCCAAAATTTCGTATCATTTCGTTGGTTAGTTTTGGTGCAATTCTTTGAAACAAATTAGTATGTTTCAGCTGGTGATGAAATGCTCTTAAGCGCTGCATCGGTCGCGATTTCATTTGTTGCCAGATGCTCGATCGATAATTAACTTAGCGAAGTGAAAAGGTGCATGGGGTAAAAGATATCTGTTTTTGAAACTTTAGTTTTTTGTAGTTTTACAGATTTGTGTTTTGTGTTGTGAATTAAGGTGAGTTCATCTAAAATTTATTTTTTATTTTAGATTTATTAAAATATTAAAAGCCAAAAACTTGCATCTCAAAAATCATTTTATATTTGATTATATAAACATCATTGTTAATTGAAGTAAATTTAAACAGAATAATTGATAAGCACTAATATAACTATTTATAAAAATTTATAAATTTTGAAATAAGTAATGTTGAGAAAATATTTTCGAGTTTGAGTTTGAGACGTCAAAACATTTCCATTTTTCATGAATAATTTGTCAAGTTGTTTACTTACGTACGTATTAATTTCTTTACAGTATACAGGATGTCAGAAAAAAAGAAGAAATTGTCTGGATACCAAAATTTGATGAATAAAAGAAAAAGAGAGGAAGAACTGGAAAAACATGTCAAAATTACGCATTTTTTTTTCAAAACCCGAGTCTACTTTGCCAAATATTAATAACAACAATAATACAGCTGAATCCCAATAAGTAGAGGGATATGATGCTCCCCGAGTCTCCGCATGCGCAGTAGGGTCGACCTTGAACGCCCAGGTGTGCTATTGTTATTTGGCCTTGATATGCGCAGGTGTTATTCCAAGGTCAAGGTCAAGAACTTGGCCTTGAACGCGAGCAGATGTTTCTTTGTTTGGTGATGACCAGGTGTACGATGCTTATTTCAAGGTTACATTTGCGGTGCATATTTTCAATGAATGCGAGCAGCTGTTTCTTTGTTTGGTGATGACCAGGTGTACGACGCTTATTTCAAGGTTACATTTGCTTGGCCTTGAACGCGAGCAGATGTTTCTTTGTTTGGTGATGACCAGGTGGACGACGCTTATTTCAAGGTTACATTTGTTTTGTATTTTTCGAGGTCGTCGGATGTATTCCTCCCACCATAAATAAATACTTGACCTTGGATTACTTCCTAATAAATATGGCTCATTTCGAAAATAGCTTTCATTGTCACTCATACATCGTATGCGTTAACTGTTGCTTTGGCATATAAAGTATTGTGTTTGTGGTGTGTTCTACAAGTGTTTATTCAAGGTACTTGACAGTAATTGTTTTTATTGTATTTTAAATCATGAGCATTTCAAAGCAGACCATAGCCGAAATTAATAATATGATAAACCAAGATATTCAATTTCTGGAACGTAGAAAATTCTCTACATTAACGGTGGGCAAAATTTATATGATAAAAAAAATTAATTCTTTGACTTCACGTTTTGGAAAAGCCATTATCGTCACATTGTTTGATCCAACACATCAAGCAACATTTGAAACATTTTTACCATCACGCGTAGCTGAAATTCTGACAGAGGATACTATTGAAATGATGAATAACTCCGGTGATCAGTACACCTTAACTTATTTGGGGCAAAGCTCACATGTATTCTCTGGAGGTAATACTAGAGCGTTGTTAAATTTTGGTTGTTTGTAATATATTGTTGATTAGGCTATTTTAATGTTGATTTAAAATGTAATAAAATAGTTCTTGTTAAGTATATATCGAGAAACACACACTCACACACAATCACATGTCCATTATTTTCTATTTAAGATGTGTGACTGCCCTACTGTCATTGAAAATCGAGATATGTACATTAATTGGTTATCATGTAAATTAAGAGAGCTGGCTGAAGAAATACTACACTTTGCAAATTATGGTAAATCCGATGTGGGTTTTAGTGAAAGTCAGTATAGGAAGTATATGAAAGACGCCGTAAATTTCACGGCTGGAGCACATACTTGCGAGAAATACCTATATGGAACCATTGATCTGGACGAATTTTGCGCTGGAATGATAAATGAAGAATTGGGAAGCTACCTATTCGAAGTGCCCCATTTACCCGATGAATTAGCTACAAAATATGGTTTGGCTCCCGCAGATGATACCACTATTCTTGATGACCTTGGAAATAAAGCAGTCACCAATGAAGTTGATAGTAAAGCATTGGCTACTGTTAGCGATGACGAAATGGAGTGTGTTCAAGAAGATGAAGAAAATCTTTAATTCATTGTATAATATAATAACATGAGATGTTAAATAAATGATTATGTACCTAAATTATTGTTTAATTTTTTATAAATAGGCAACCTTCACAAAAATCACATCAGTTTAAGCTAAAAATGGGTCGTGTTAACAACACAATTGATAAATTTGGGCGCCAAAAATTTAATGACCAAAATCACATTGTTCTTGTTGGACAACCAGGAGTTGGATTTAGATTGACCGATGATGGTCAATATGATATACAAGGGAAATCTCTAACTAATGTAGCACCACCAAAGAATCCTGGGGATGCCGCTAATCAGGAATATGTTCTTGAACAAAGGCGTGAAATTATTAAAAAACTTAGTGAATTAGTGAATAATGATGTTTTGGAATATGTTAGAAAAGAACTTAATGAAATGAATAAAAAGCTTGCTGAAGAGGCGAATGAAGATTTTTTGCAATCTGTTACAAAAAGACTTAAGGAAATCGATTCAAAATTGTTGAATCAAGAAAAAGCTATTCAGCGTATACGTATTACGCGCATGTAGATAAAGAAACAAGTCTATTCTGTGTATGGTGACCTCGATTTTACATGGGATATGAGAGTGGAGGGGTTTGAAGGTCACCTAACAGATACAAATAGAGGCACAAAACTTTCTTGTTTCAGTCTGCATTTCAGTACTTCCAGAATACTACATAGTAATTTATTTTCTCAAAATGCAGTCACCAAAAAGTGAACGTCAAATTGCAGTTGTTCGCCCATTCTCTGTAAACGCTCGTCAGATGTGTGCCAATTGCGAAAATTGGGAATTTATTAGTGGAATAATGGGTTTCTGTGAATGGTGTCAAAATGAGTACCATAAGAAACATGGGATGAAATCACCGCAACAAATATCTCGTGAAAATTCTAGTGAATCTCTGCAAAGTCTCGCTGTCTCAGTGGGAGGTTCATCAGAACATAATAATCACGATACGCCGGAATTCAGTCAAGAAGGGCAGCGCTGGACTTCTTCAAGCAATTTTGAAGATCTCGAAATAATTAACGAATCACCGCAAAGTCCTGTTTTCTTAGAAGGAGGAGGAGGAGGAGTAGGGGGAGGAGGTTCATCAGAACGTAATAATAGTGAGACCATGGAATTCGACCAAGAAGGGCAGCGCTGGTAATTCCGAAAAATAGAGACAATTTAGATATAGTGTAAAAGTTTCTTATGATAGTCATGTAATTTTAAATTTATGTGAAAAAGTGCGTTTTTCTAATGATAGTGTGTATGTATTATTTAAATCTTAATAAAAATCTTTTTGTACTAAATATGTTTATTATTCACCATACATTTGAATTAACAAATCGCTCTTGATATATATTATTTCTGTGGTTCCGTTCTAAAATCCTCGCTAGCATTACATCCATTTTTCCAATTCTCCTTTGAAAACGATATCTATTAAGTATTAGTTGCTGAAAATTACTTTGTCTGGCTTGTCTATATGCAAAACACCAAACAGACATACGGTGGATAATATTTCTTTCTTCGTCAAATCTTACTTGCTTCATGGTGTATGGTAAAATGAATTTTTATTAGTTATGTCAATTATATATAGGCTGAACATAAAGAGAGTGAATTAGTTTTACTTTAAAATGGGTCGTGTTAACAACACAATTGATAAATTTGGTCGACAGAAAACTCCTGTTTGTAACAACTTATCGCGAGGGTTGCCCGGAATCGGATTTAAACTTACTTCAGATGGACATTTTGATATAGAGGGAAAATTATTAAGGAATGTTGCCCAACCGATAAATGATAATGATGCTGCTACCAAAGAATATGTCCTTACGGAAGTTCATCAACTTGGTTCGCAGATAAATACCATACTTAGTAATGTGCTAGTACCGGTTTTTCAAAAAATGTTTGAAGATGATGAGACCAAAATTACGTACCTTAAGGAAAAAATGTATCAAATTCACTCACATGCTGCACGGTATACTACAACGAAGATAAAGGATCCAAAAAAACCAAAATGGAAACCAACCTAGATAAAGTTCTATTTAAAAACATAATTATACTGTTAAATTGAAAATAAAACGAATAATTATGAAAAGCAATATTTATTATTATCATTTATAATGCATACATACGTAACGTAAAACCTATTTGATAATATTTATACAATATCTGATTTGTCTATCCAAGAATTAAATTGATTTGGAAAACCTAACCATTTTACAAACAATTGATCGTTTTGATTGTTCTTGCGTTTTCTAAGAATTTTCTCAACTAAATAAACACCAGGGCTAGCTGTCTTTTGCAGTTCTGCTTCGTAAAAACATCCTTTAATAGGTTGACCTTCCAATGATTGTAGCAAGTAGGTAGGTGGATTTGTAATATTAACTTTTGCTATTTCAAACAGTTCCGTGGACCAGGAAGGCGTATATCCTTTGTCAAATACACCTTTGTACTTGCTAATGCGAACAATGTCACCCAAATGAAATTTTTTTTTCTTCGGAGCAATTTTCAAATAGTCATATGCTTTAATAGGGGTATCCTCTTTTACACTGTTAGGCTTCATTCCAATGGTGCGGTGTTTAGTGTTATTATAGGTCTTCGTTATAGCTGGTAATATTTGTAACCATCTGTAAGAACCTCTAGCCGAGAATTGTTTATATAACTTATTTTTCAAAGTTCTTATAACACGCTCCACAATTGCCGCTTTTTTCGTGCTATATGTGGAATAATGGTTTATATTATATTTTTTCATGAGTGCTTGAAAGGTGCTATTATAAAATTTCTTTCCTTGATCACTCTTTAAATTGTTTGGTGCATATGATGCTTCTTCAATGATGCTTTTCATGGCATTCGTAACTTCAACACCGGTCTTATTCTTAACTGCTTTGGTGTACACGAATTTGGAGTAACAATTTATACATACAACAATGTAACGGTAACCATCATTGTCAGTAGCATATTGCTGCATTTCCGCCAAATCAATTTGCCACAAATCTCGATATCCTTTTATGACCGTACGTCTTCTAACAAAATTTTTTCTTGCTGTCCTATGTAATTCATTTACGACTTTAATTTTTTCTCGGCTAGGATCCATATTATAAGGTTCCACGTCTTATCAGACACTGAGGATGGCAACTACGTGCAAAACTTAATATATTATTCCTTCTTCTCGAAGCTCTTCCATAATTGACATAATCTCATTATCATGTCCGGTATGTCCAGCTACTTTTGACCCCCACAATAATCGTAATCTATCCACTAACTCCTTAGGTTTATTCCAATAAACATATTCAGATGATTTCGACGATAGGCGCTTTTTTGCTGGTAGTTGGATTTTGTTGTCGCCTTTTTTTCTTCCTACACCACCACCCAGTTTGGTTCCCATAATTAGCGGTTTTATGATTCGTAAATATTTTCTCCATCGGGTTTCCCTTAAACCACGTTTCTTGTCATAACCGTCGTAGGCCGCATCCGTCAATTTCAAAATGGTTTGGTATTTTCGAAGTACATCTAGACTAATTTCGTCTTCATTATCTAAGCATGCTGGATTTTTTAGAAAAATCAAATCGTAAAGCTCAGCCGTTCCATCGAATTCAGCAATGTTTGTTTTGTTCTTGTATAACACCATCTTTCCGTTTGTTAGAAAACGAACCACCAAGTTGCCAATATATTTTGTTGATTTATTGTCTTTTTTACCAAAGCGTACACCATACACGGTATCATAACGGGACGGTTCGAATTTTAATCCATTTAAATAATCTTGAATAGTTTTTGCGGCTGAACTGCTACCACTTGATGTGTGTGGTGATGTGTAAGATGATGTTATCGTTGATGGGGAAGGGGTTTCGAACAGTGACTCACGATTTCCACGTTTTGGTGTAGGAATTTGTGTTTTTTGCGAAATCGGTGTAGATGTTTCAAAATCCGCTTCTGTTGGATGTTCTTCAAACAGTTTCGCCATTCCCACCGAGCTGCTGCTGCTGCTACTCCGACTTTGTGGTTTAGTCGTAGTACTTGATTTTTTAGTTGCGTACTGTTGCTGCTGCTGCTTTACGGCTTTAGATATAGATTCTAGTGGTTTAGAAACTGGTTCATAAAACTTTTCCAAATCATGTTCATTCTGCACTTTAGCTGCTTTAATTTGTTTAAATTTTTTTCTAACCGCATTTGTAGTTTCCAGTAGCTTTCGTTTTAATTCGATTTCTTCATTCATGATGCTTTCAAAGCACCGTTCAACGATGAAATGATTATCCAAGTTATTATTATAGGAATATATAACTATCGAATCCCTTGCGGTATCTGCCCGAATTTACATCACTGTCCTTGTCAATAACTAAAAAACCATATTTATTATCCCAACATTTAGCACACATCTCTTGAAATTGTGTAAACGTCAGGTCGGGTGAAACGTGATCGGAAAATATATGTTTCATATTCATCTCATCTTGTTTAAACATAATAATGAAGTTGGCATTATCCCGGACGAGCTGCTTAGGAACACGAGAATACGTTTGCGCCAAGTAAAAGGCATCCACATTTTTGTGACGTCCCATGCTAAAATACGATCTTATAACGTCCTGTTTCTCACACATAACGTCATCAAAAATAAATATTGAATTAGGTTTAGCATCTGACGGTTCCACAATGTTATTTGCGTCGCTAAAAGCGTAGTAGCCAAGACCTTTGATTGGTGATAAAATTTTCTTTAAATATTCATATTTCGGTTGATAGAGCGACTTTGAGTAGATATAAACATTTTCGAAACGCAGTCCCGAGGGGTGAGTAAGCAGCGAAATCATAACATTTGTTTTTCCACAGTTTGAAGGTCCTATTAATAATCCACGAATAGATGACGGTAGCAAAGGACCATGTCTTTTAAATAATTTTTGTTCTAGTCCAGATCCGACCTTTACATCGAGATTATCGACGGGAAGTTTTTGTTTAAGATTGACGATACGCATCTTAACAAAATCTATATTTTATACTGAACTTGCACGTAAACTATCATTCAGATGTCGCTCGTCAGACGAAGTAGACGGTCTCGTTTATCAAGTAAGACTGGAAGCGGTATTGTTAATTCAGTAATTAATAGGCTACCGTTTGAGTTACACATTCCCGGCTATCAGTATTGCGGGCCCGGGACGAAAGTAGTAAAACGTGTGGCAAGAGGAGATCAAGGAATTAATTCTTTGGATGTCGCATGCAAAAAACACGATTTAGCCTATTTGCGTAATAGTGAAAATTTAAGTGCTCGCCACCAAGCAGATCAGGAACTCGAGCAAAGCGCGTGGAAAAGAGTAAAATCTAAAGACTCTAGCGCTGGTGAAAAAGCTGCAGCTTGGTTGGTAACCAACATTATGAAAGCGAAACAACGTTTTGGTATGGGTGTATCATCATCATCAAAATCGAGAAAAGCATCCACTAGAGGTAAACGTCGCTTCCAGCGCCGCCGCCGCCACACTAAAGGTAAAGGCGTTGGTAAACATAAGCGACTACACAAAGTAGCTTTTGGATCATCTATTAGACGACCCGTTCGATCAGAATTGTTAAAAGCTGGTGGGAAAAAACTTGTCGAGAAAAATATCATGAAAGCATCGAAAATAGCTGCAGTAGCTGCACGTAAATCCCTAAGAATAGCCGGTGGCAAACGAAAAATTCGCACGCCTAGAATCATTCCAATTCCGAAGACTGGGGGGATATTACCGTTAATACCAATATTTGCAGGACTATCGGCCTTAGGTTCATTAGCAGGTGGTGCAGCAGGCATCGTGCGTGCCGTAAAAGCAGTAAAAAAGTCGACTGCAGAAAAAATAGGTACCGGCTTACATCTAAGTTCAAGAGGAAATGGATTATACTTGAAACCATATCGCACAGGTTTGGGATTATATATAAACAACGGCAAAAATAAGAAATCAAAAAACTAATAGAATCCCTACCTCAAAGACCACTATCCAATATTGATATAGAAAAGTACGCCTTAAAAATGAAAATACCACACTTTCGAGGCGTATATATGAGAGATTCATTACCTGTACGCGGTCCCAAACGTTATGAGGCCGCCATTATAAATTTGGATAGTATGTCGGGTGTAGGGACTCATTGGGTAGCATATAGAAAAAGCAATTCTGATGTAACATACTACGATAGTTTCGGTGATTTACCCCCACCTATGGAATTGGTACGATATCTGCAGATGGGTTCCGAAGCGACGAAGAAAATTTACTATACATACGACCGTCAACAAGAATTCGGAACAGTCTGGTGTGGACATTTGTGTTTGAAGTTTCTTTTACAATCGTAAAAAGTATGTCTTTGACACCCCAAATGGAACGTGACAACTACACCAAAATGTTGCTATCACTTAAAGCATATCGTGAAGTCGGAGGATTACAAAAAATGACTGCCGAACAGTTAGAAAATACGCCCAAAGAAGTGTTGATCGCATTAGCTCCAAATGAAATAGCACTAGTTTGGGATAGGTTACCTAATCACCTAAAAAGTGACGTCGATATATTGAAATATCAATACTGTTTCGAACATTATAATAGCAATAATTCAGATTCGGACGAGGGCGATGGACCGATACCAAAAAAAATATTTTGTTGTTATTGCAAAATTAACGATGTGAATATAAAGGCAGAAAACAGTTTAAAAACGTCCAAAGGAATAAAGCAACGCTTCAGCTTAAATCCATTTAACTGTTGCAAACAGCAATAAAATAGCTACACAAATAGTTTCGTGGTCAGTCATGTCTTACACATTCACTCTAACAGGACATACAAGTGTCTTAAGTGCGGATTTTTACCCACCCATCGAGTTAAATACAACAGACAAATATGGAGTTGCACTGCTGGGATTTTACACATATAATTCGATTTTTAATATCGACGAAAGCAATAATTCATTCAGCCATTTGAAAACAGCGATACCAAAGTATGTAAGGATTCCACCAGGAGCTTACGAAATTAATGAAATAGCAAAAGCCATGTACACCGCTTTAAAAGAGTCATGCAATGAAGTTGGTACCGATTTATTTTCATTAACAGCCAATAATAATACGTTAAAATGTGAGCTAAAGTCAAAATATAGCATCGATTTTCGAGGTAGCAATAGTATCGGCAAAGTGCTCGGATTTGGCTCTGTGCTGCTGCAAGGTGGACAACGACACGAATCAAGTACCATCGTGGACATAATGAAAGTGCGCATACCTGAATTCTTTGGAAAGTCATACGTTATTTGAATTTGATATTGACGTCGAACCCGGTTACAAAATCTCTAAAGAACCGCAAAATAATATTTATATGCCGATAATGCCGGATGGTCGTCAGTTTATCGACAACATTACTCTACGCATCTTGGACGATAGCGGTGATTTGATCGATTTTCGAGGTGAGAAAATAATAGTTAAACTAGAGTTGAAAAAAATCGTATAATGGGTTTTTGCTTTAACCGTCAACTGCATAAGCTGTCAACAATTCAAGATTCAGTTAAACGACATAAAAGTAAGCAGACAACACAGTCAAGGTTCATTCGCAAGTCAGACGGACGATCGAAAACACATCCGCACAGCAATCGCCAGCTCTCCGCGAAAGATTGCAAATTTCTACAATCGATCGGTTTGAAAGTGAGAAAAATTAGAAAATGATGGCCGCTAGCAGTGACAAAATCGAAGTTTTTACCGAACCCATTTTTGATAACTCCATTATTAGTTTTCAAGAACACACATATAAACCTTACGGTTCTCCAACATTCCGCAATTCCGATGAAATTCGTATACCTGTACACTTTCAAGATATCATTTTGGATATATCGGATAGTTACATTTACATCGAAGGAACATTTAAACCCAAAGATGTTAGTAAAAAATGTTATCTATCAAATAATGCCATCGCCTTTCTATTCGACGAATGTCGTTATGAAATGGGAGGGGAGCAAGTTGCCGTCGTTCGGAAACCCGGAATTACCACAACGATGAAAACTATGGTGTCATTGGGTGCCGCACAAAATAGAGCTCTCATGGCATGCGGATGGGGTCTAGACGAAGCAAATCAAGGGATACTAGATTCCACAAGTAACATGTTCTCCGGCAAGCTTCCTCTAAAATATCTCATGGGTTTCGCAGAGGATTATTCAAAGGGTATTTTTAACGTCAAGCAAGAGTTGATTTTAATTATCGCCCGCACTTTCAACAATTGCTATATCGGCGAAGTAGATGCAGACATTTCAATTGAAAAAATTGAATGGAAAATTCGTCACATTATTCCAGACGATCGACAGAAGTTAAAGATATTATCACGCATGAATAAAGGTGGCAGTAACGCAAACGTTCCAATGGCTTACCGTAAATGGGATCTTTACGAGCTACCTTCTTTGAGAGAAACATCGTCAGACGTTTGGGCCTTAAGAACTAGCACGAGTCTCGAAAAACCGAGATATTTGATTATCGGTTTTCAACCAACTAGCTCGTCCGACAACAGAGCAAAAGATAGCACACAATTTACAACGGCCGATATAAGTGATATTAGGCTCTATCTGAACTCTGCCGTATTTCCGTACGAAAGATGGAATTTAGATTTTTCAAAGAAACTGTATGCCGCAGCCTATTATAATTATGAGAATTTTCAAGCTAGCTACTACCAGCGAGAACTGAGCGATCCTATGATGAGTTTTGCCGACTATCTGAAAAATCCGTTATTCGTAATCGATTGCAGTCACCAACCAGAAGCCGTGAGGACGTCCACAGTGGACGTGAAATTGGAGTTTGAAACACGCAAAAGTAAATTTCCTAAAGACATTAAAGTGTACGCGTTAGTTATTCACGATGCATTTTTTAGCTACAATATACTTAATGGTTCTGTTACTAACAAATCAATACATTAGTTTGAAGTTATGTAATTCTCCAAATTATATATTTTTACATATTTAAAATAAACTTATAAAGGACATATTTGCGTTTTATTTTTACTATTGCCTTATTTTAATACTTCAAATGTGGGGCTTTGGTAAATAAGGTTATGAGGCGAAAAATAGAGAGAAATTTAGGAGAGGGGTGGGGAAAAGAAAGTATATAAGACGGGATTTAGAAAATTAAATTCACTCGAAGCCACAATGTCGTCAAGCTCGGATAATGGTTATTCTAGTGACGACGAGCAGGCAGTCGCACCAAATGTGCAACATAGGCTCGTACGCAGACCGCGTAGGCTTAGACCTAGGTATTGCATCATGCAATCCTACGTCTCATGGGGGTCTAGAGATTTGTGTATGAACTGCTACACGAGAGGATTTGGAGCTGCGATTATGGATGTTCATTTCGTCACAACCCATTTTACAGTGGGTTCGCGAGGTGATCAAAGGCGGAACCACTCGAGGTGTGCTTTGTGTAGGGAGAGACTGTTTACCGTCGTTCATCAGCAGTCTTGCCTTATTTGCAATAGAATGTAAATTCTATTACAAATAAAGCTCCTCATACGACAACCCTGCCTGTCCCCTGACAAAATCAGTCCTTTTCAGGACTACAGAATATTTGATCGTAGTTTGTAGTTAAACACTATGTTTCCTAAGGAAGATATTTCTCGAAGGAAAAATTGTGTTAGTTTGGGTGAGAGATGCATTATGTGTTTAAATCATACATAGATGGCGAGAGAAAGAGCATTTGCAAGATTTAGCTTGTAGTTTTTATGTATGATAAGAACGCATATGCCTCTAGTTATTCAAAGTGACATAACTTTCTATCAAGAAACATATTTTAAACAATAAATTCACTCTGGGTTGATACGCTCAAAAAGATACATCTGAATTTGTGTCGTTTCACATAGAACGTTGGCAAACCTGCTCTTAAGTATGACAAAAACAGACGTATCCTTTCAGTGTAACAAAATATTTCGAACAAGAAATCTATTCTATAGGAAATATTTTGT
This sequence comes from Philopedon plagiatum, assembly GCA_963971165.1. Lineage (NCBI taxonomy): Eukaryota > Metazoa > Arthropoda > Insecta > Coleoptera > Curculionidae > Philopedon > Philopedon plagiatum. The sequence continues at coordinate 37,787 of CAXARB010000311.1, forward strand.
TACTCTGAAAGGATATGTTACAACTGTTTAGCCCCACTCTCACCCCCACTCTCACCCCCCACCATCCTAAATGCTTTTAAAAGCGGGAGCAGCCATCACAATTTTCATTTCTCAACCAGCCATGAAGTGGGACAGGCTGATGTTAAGGACGACAAGGGAGTCCAAAATAAGCGAGTTTTGGGAGGCTTGGCGTTTAAAAAACGCGAATAAGCCAACGGCTATCGTACAGCCGATCCCAAGACCGCAACCACCACCGGAGCCGGCTCCAACAGAGCCCGTGGAAGTGGTGGAAGGACCACAGATGCTGCTGGGTCCTGAAGAAAGGGCGGCTCTGTTAGAAGAGCTCACGGAGCGTCGCCGGAGCCGTCGCAGCACTCGGCTGGAGGTGCGAAGACGGCGAGCTGCACCGCGATCGGTGCAGATCGCGAGAGGGGAACAACCACTCTAGGTTTCCCTCTCCAACCCACCGTGAAAACGGCCCTTTTCAGGGCCACAAAAGATTTGATCGTAGTTTAGATATTCTTAGTCACTTTGTGTTTGACACTGAATCGGTGAAAAATGCAAAGATGACCAAGGATGACATTTTCAGGACGTTTAAAAATAGACGTTGGCATTTTTGCATAACTCTTTTCGATAATTTACCTAGAAGTGTCTAAAACTTATTTTAAGTTAAAGGTCCAAGATCCGTTAAAATTGTTATTTTTCTAACTTAAAAATTGTATCCATTTAGTTATTTCCGAGACGTATATTTTTGGAACTAAAAATCGATATTTGTCGACCCACTAAGATTTTTATTTTTGTATATTTTTAACAAAAAAAGCAACCACATTAACCCTTATATAACAAAAATATTTTTATTTCGGATCAAAGCAATGACAACAAGCACATAACTTGTGGGTTTGCTCAGGTTTGCTTGGGTTTGTTTAGCCAATACAAATAATAAGAATTTTGTTATTAATATTATTATTATTATTTGATAGTTCAAGGACATTTCAGAACATTTGACATAAAACTTTTTATGATCAAAATGATCAGACTAATCAAAATTTCAAGAATTATGGGGTTTGATTGGGTTTGCTCATGAATAACGGGAGAAGTGTAGCTCAGATCGAAAAAAGTTATAGGAAAATATTTTAGAGTAAACTTTTTGTGATTGGAAATGACTTTTCAATTTTTAATTTGGAAAAATTGAAAAAGACATTTTTCAGATTTCTAATTAATTCAAAGGGGTAGTATAGGGAAGCTGTGGGGAATAGGGCGAAGGCATGAGGGATGGGTGGCATAATCGTTTTTAAATAAGACCCGAGTGATTTGAGTCATTAAAAGTAATAAGAGGTCGGTCAAAAAAAGACCTAGGGAGTAGGTATGTATTTTAGGGAAAACAGGGAACTATGAAAAGATAGTCAGGTCCAAACTAATGTGAATTGTACAATTTGACTGTTATTCCGGGGTTCGGGGGCGAGGCCCCCAAACCCCCGCCAGGGGGGGCACGAAGTGGCCACCCCGGGATTTTTCGAGGTTTTTGGGGGTCTTTGGGGGTCTTTGGTGCAATTTTAGACCTTCCAAAACTGAATTTTATATATTTCTTTTTCTTATATCTTTGCACGTAAAACACCCTTCAGCGTTTAAGTTTGTCATCTCCTAAGGGTTCTATCATATCTTGGTAGTCGTCATAGAATCGCACCATCATCCCCTCCTGTATTTTTAGCAAGGGTGGGGGAAGCTGAGGTCTTTAAAAGCAGCTCGAGTCGACTGCTTACTTCATTACATTCGCTCATCTCAACATGGCATCATCAGATGATGATGGATACTTAAGCGATGATACTCCTAGGAATTTGGATAATTGGGCACTTAGACAGAGGAAAGTTTTCTCCGTCCGATCCCGCCGGGTGTGCAAGATCTTAAACCTGGTGAAGGTGGGTGATGACGGCTGGTGTATTGGCTGCTATGCCGACTTGGAAAACAAGTCGGCTGGTGACCAATTCTTCAGTGGTCATGTAACCCAAGATTTCGGTAGTCGCGCGCACATACCGAACTGTAAAGGTTGTGGAGTAGCTCTTGGTACTCTACAACATAAGAGTGCGTGCCTTATTTGTAATCGAGCCTGATTACAAATAAGATTTTATCCCTTGAAAAACGGTCCTTTTCAGGGCCACAGAATGTTTCATCGTAGTTTTAGTTACCTAATGCCATAGTACATGTGGTGTTAGGTAGAAAATTATATAAGTCCAGTCGGATCGACTATAATTTTCCTTGCAAAATCCGTCCTTTTCAGGATGACAGGATATTTTGATCTTACTTGTATTTATCTAATGCCACGGCATCTGTACAGGATATTTTGATCTTACTTGTATTTATCTAATGCCACGGCATCTGTGACATTAGATAGAAATTATGTAAGTCCAGACGGATCGAGCATAAGTTTCTTTGTCGGTCACCTTTCCACAACACAATTACACCATTTTTGAGAACTAAAAGCAGTTTTCGACAGTGAAGTCCGCCAGTATCATTTTTGGATGGAGGGCATTTGTATAATAAACTCTAGTTTGTTGGCGGTGGAAAGGTGGGGATGGAGTGGTGGAGGGGGTAGATTATCTCTATTTAAACGGTTACGAGCGGGTCACAGAATCACTTCATTTTTAAATCTTAAAGTACGAAGATATAACTATGGATTTCGAAAGACCATTGAGTCGCGGTTCATCGGTTTTTAGCGATGATACCGTTGACATGAATGATGTCGATATGGATGACCTACTCTTGGACATCGAACGACTTCTAGACATCGAGGCAGAAGATATGTTTAATGCCTGGGAAGATGAGCGGGCGGTCGAAGAAGCAGATGTGGGTCTGGAATTGCCAAACATGGATTGGCAAAATGGGGAGTTGTCGGCTGAAGACATGGAGCCAGACTCCAGCACTGATTGGGTGCCGCCACCGCCGCCGGAAGGTCATGACGGTCCGGCCGATTCATCCACTTGGTGGATCACGGACCATCAGGATGATGATGGTCCAGCTGATTCCACCAACTGATCCCGGAACCATGCCCTCCCCGACCTACCCCGACAAAATCAGCCCTTTTCAGGGCTACAAAATATTTGATCGTAGTTTGTAGTTGATTCATGTCACATCCCAAGTAACATGATATTTCTCAAGAATTAATTTCTTTTGGAAAATATTGTGTTACTCTATAAAGACATGTACGTTCTTACCATACGTTAGAACTAGCTAAATTTCTAGTAAGTTCTCTACGAAAATGCCGAGAGTTTGGTCTATTATCTTACTTGCAATAAAATTCACATTTTATTACAAATAAGATGCATGTTCTCAGGCATTGTAACGGGTAGCCTCTCTTCACAGACATAACACTTTATCGCATACTTAAGTTGTGTGCATCTAATGATTACACACCTAAAGTTACGGCCCTACATTTTTTCGTCTATTCTTTTTTCTATTTTGCATTTTTATTTTATTTTGTGTAACTTTCGCATACTTATTTTAGAAATAAAAAATATTGTTTCATTTAACTTTTTATTATCATATATACAAAAACATTTTATTTTACTTATATATACAACACTATTACAAAAATAACTTAACTCTATATTTACAATAAAATTCTAAAATTAATTATATGGAAAATTGTCCAATAACTTAAGTCTTTTTCTACACACTTCCCCTTCACTTTTACACTGTTCAATTTTCGCCTGCAGTTCCTTAATCTGTCTCTCGTATTGCGCCACATCACTATCGTTCTTTTTTAGTTCATCAACTAGTTTTTGCCTCGCACTAAAAGCCACGGAGAAGGCACACTTCTGGCTTGGAGAAAACTCTTCCATCCAGTCCGGTATCGGCACTTCTGCAGAAGAAGCAGCAGCAGGTTGACGGGGTTGACTAACCGCCTCGAATAGCCGCTTGCACCGCTTCTTTAATGGTTTGCGGCACATTCCACGCCCAACTATTGGCGATATCGGCGCACTCGCGATCGGCGATTTTTCGTCAGCGTCGGCCACCAACACAATCGGAGGCATGGACTTCGGCGGCTCGGGCGTTGTCGAGTTTGGGCCTTCATTAATGATGACGACCGGTGACAGAGGCTTCGGTGGTTGTGACGTCTCCAAAAAATCGGGGTATTGAACTGGCACTGTTGGTCGCTTGAACACGAATTTCTTCTTCTTCTTCTGTTCACCCTCCATAGCTGCATAAAATTGACTTTTATTGTTGCCGGCTGTCTTTGGCAATTTCAGCAGCTTTTCCAACTTCGTAGTGGGTTGCCGCCTCGCCTTCTTTACCACCACATCACTTATGATATTGATGCGCCCGCCGTCCTTCTCCGTCCAGTTGTTGACGTAATCAACCGCCGAAGATACTTTTTTTTCACCCACATTCTCTTCTTCCACAAACGCAGTGTTTAGCACGTCGTCATTGTGCCACTCGTCAAACACACCCGGGGTCAGCAGGTCAATAACGTCCTGCCCCATCAACTCTGCTTGGATACTTCCATCCAAGTTAAACGCATTTAACAACGACTCACTACCGGAATTCATTTTTCTAACTAACTCACTGCACTTAACTGACGAATGTATTTACTTGGCGAACTGTTCTAGCGAACTATGAAATGCTCTGCCTAGCAAACCAAATTTATACTTATCACCCCACCATAAACTCCCCCACCCTATCTGACGGTTGATGCTTTAGAGGCCAAACAAGTTAATTCAACTTACAAGGTTGCGTTCTACGGCTAAACAGCGATTCAAGGACATATTTTCAAGGTAATCGTGTGTCCTTACTTCTGTTATTGTTTGTGCTCTCAAGGTTATATGACCCAGACAACCCATATTTATAGACACTCTCTTTCCTTCGATGCCTATTATCAGAAACTATAATGTTGCCCGCAGATCAAGATAACAGTCGTCCAGCTGAGACTTTTTCGGGAGCACAAATAATAATTTCTGCTGTTTGCTATAATTGTAAAAGAGAAGTATATATTTGGACTGACCACATGCAATCTTACAGTTACATTGAATTGTTGAGAGTAAGGATTGTTAAGTGTCATTACTGTGGAACGCTGATGTGTCGACGAGGGCCGATTAGCAGATCTGATATGTTGAGAAGACAATGGATGCTACGAGAAGTTTACAAGCCAGACATTAATTAATTTTTATTTTTGTAACTTTATTACTATATTGTAAAATAAAACAACATATTATTGAAACAATTATCTATGTATTTTCCTATCCTGCGTTATAAAATTTCAACTATTGCTATTACTATAGTGGTTAATAAAACTACGTGACATTGGAGTTAATATTTTTTTATTTTTCTAAAACATAGACTTTCCAACATTTTTCTAATTATAACTAATATTTTCGGGTAAAAAACTTTGCATAGCTTGTATTAACATATTTAGGTTATCTTCAGGGTTTGTTTCGTAAAACTTTATGTCTGGGTGCCCCCAAGGTAGAGTTTTTGTTGTTGATGGTATAATATAACGTTTATCGTCGTGGTGACATAAAGCAACTTTATTAATTATTTCGGTATAAACGTCGTGTTTATAACTTCGAAAGGTTTTCATTTTTCGAAATATCTGACCACCACGTTCTACGATATTCCGATAATCTTCCAGGTGAAGCTGTTTTTCAATTACACGTTTTTTTATACCTTTCGCTTTTTTAATTTCGCTACTGATTGAGTTTATGTAATAAGCTTTGGCTCCGGTACCATAAAAACTTATTATTGGATCACCTGGAAATTCATCCTTCATTCTACCTACTACTGACTGACTTTTTTTTATGTTAAAAATATTTCCTTCGGTATAATTGGATGTATCGAATTTATCCGGATTTTCTGCAATTATACGATAAAAATTTTCGGTGTAAACTTTTAATATTAACGAATCTGTGTCGGTATACAGTAAAGAAGCATTTTTGCCAAATTTTGCTTTAATGAATGAGTAGAAAAAATCATAAATTACTGTTTTCGACATGTCCAGTATGGAAAATCCGATATAAATTGGTTTATTATAAGTTACCTTTAATCGATCCATATGAATGGCAACGAATTCTTTATTAAAAACCGTTGAACTTTTAAAATAAGGACGAGAAATTAATGCTCGTGCCCCAATTTTATTCCTGTCATTTTCCCATCGGGTGACTAGTTTTATATCATTACGATTCTCCACATTTTCCATGGTCTTGCCGAAAACAGCATTAATGATTAATTTAAAAGTGTCTTTACCAAACTTTGTTGTTGCCCTATTGCGCAAATCTGTATTTAAGTCGATATATGTCTTTAACCAGGGGGATTGATTAAATTTTAAAATTCTGTGTGTTTGCATTACTATTAGGCCGTTATTGATTGCTTGTTTTAATGTTCGGTAATGAATGATGTATTTCTTTTTATCGTTTAAATTCGGAATTAACTTTGAAAATTTTGCCGATTCCGTGGGTGGTACAATATTTTCAACTAAAAAGGGTAAGTCGGAATGATCATCATATAGCGTATCCGGATAATGAACGTCAACTTCCAAAACGTATCCTTCTGGACCATTATCGTCCACATCCATAATATTTAAATTTAAAATTTCATGCTCTGATAACCATCTAAAGCCGCCAAATGGTAATGCTTGCGACATACTATGACCGTACAGATTTGTTGCATCAAGATAAACAATGAAAGATGATGGCTCGTTAGGATCGTAGTTTGGTACATATATGTTGTTGGCAGCGTGCATCCTTTCTGAACACTGACTTATACCGCCTCGAATACCTTTTTTGAAAAAATGAACCGTGTCGATATCGGTCAATAGCTCTAACTCTACCTTAGAAATACGCAACATACAATCAAACGAATAACTTGGAAGGGTATGGTACTGTGCTGGATCCAGTTTATACGTTTCTAAACAAGTATCGCGAAACTGTTCAAAAACATCGGTTAATAATAAAACATCAGATTTCAAATATAAATCCGAATAGTCCCCCAAATTCTTACAATTAAATGTGTCCCACACCTTTTTAGCTCTATCATAATCTTCATCGCTAATGTGCTCCTCTGACAAACTATCATAAAACTGATTTTTTGTGGGTAAAGTTGGATGGTTCATTTTGTCTATTGAATCGACAAAACTATAGGGAAAACACCTTTTTTACGCATTAAATTAAACTGCTCATTATCAGAAAAATATTTTCCTGTTTCCCTGAAACTACCCACAGCTAATCCATTACCCAAATTTTCCAGTGACGTTGATAGAAATTTAAAACTATCGATGAACCGCAATTTCAAATATTTTTTCTTTATTGTCCCACTTTTATTATCGACATAATCGTGAACGTAAATACTTTTCGTAAACGAAATATACTTTTCCTTGCTTTGAGCTAAAACATCGATCTTGTCTCCGTGACGACACAACTCTTTAATAAACATGTGGCAATCGTACCCGCTCAAGTTATGAAATATAATTGGAATAAAATTGGGTAACTTATAATTTAAATTGCAAATCGAATGAGCAGCACCAGGTCTTTTTTTCCCAGTTATGTGACAGTGGTCCTTTACTTTACAATTATTATTTTCAAAAGGTCGTTCACATATACCACATTTTGTGGCATTATTGAACTCCGCTATTTGGTCAGCCGTTAAAGTTTCCATTGCTTTTATATCTCTTAAGTATGTATTGTAAAGAGATCTTAAATCACTTTCAAGTCGAGAAACGAAAACCTGGGCTGCGTCGTTTCCCCGGTAGAGCTCAAATTTTGAAATCGAATCGTCAAAGGAGCACTTAATTAAATACGCAAAAGAATACGGTTCATGTTTGATGCTTTTGACTAAGTAAGAATTTGTGGGATTCGGTTCCACTGTATCCAGTGGTTTAAGCACCGATTCAAAATCCGCGTAAACGACAAACGGTACACGCATTTGCTTTTCTATGTTGTCAAATTTTAATATATTTTCACTTACACTCCTTCCAAATTTATCTATTTTTAAATTTAGTGATGGTGTTAATGAATATTTGTGGTTACAGTCATTTTTTTGGTGTGATATCAAAGATGATGGTGAACTAAAATATATCAAACAACCATCACAAAAATACATTTTATCTCTACGTGATGTAATTTGACTGGAACATAATTTCGATAAGTCTTTTATCCAACAATAATGACTTTTAGAACAACGCGTATCACAAATATGTTCATCATCATCTTTAATACTACAATCCTTTGTTATTAACAACAAGTTGACATGTCTGTTAAGTTTTCTACCCGAATACCTTAATGGACCGACAACTTCGTACTTTAACATATTATTTTCGAAATTTTTTTGCAAACCATAAACGTTAACTGAAATATTATTCATTTCTTCAAATTTTGATATATCACGCAACTTTACTGGAAAGTCTATACCTGTAAAATTCAGCACTCTTGAATAGTGTGGATAAGATTGAATCTGTGATGCCATTCTAGTGGTGGGGCACAAAGCAGACACGATTGACCACGCAAAACAACACTCATCTTGATTAAACACATTGATGATGGCTTTTTTCAATTCGATGAATCGGGGTAACTTTATATATGAAGATCCACCAAAAGGTTTATACTCGTTGACATTTACTTCCAGGTATAGAATTTTTTCCAGAGCCCAACCTACGAAAACAAAAAGGAATGACATAAGTATTTATTTTATTTTTAGTCGTTAATTTATAACATACCTGAATCTTTTTCCTGAAACTCAGTCGATTGAGTCTTCATGGCTTCCACTAATGATTGATATATTTCTTCCAAATCGCTTCCTGAAGTGACAATTTCATTGCGTGTATTAAATGACTTGTCACTGTACATATTATCTTGTGTTGGTAAAAGATACCGACCAACAACCACCATATTAACTTTCAAAGCACAACGCACTCTTACTAGGTCACTTACTACCTCTAACACTCTTGCTTTAATTTCATCAAAAAATAATGAATAGTCAGTATGTTCATTATCACTTGATATACGGTATGTGGCAATCCTATTTCTAAAAGCACTGGACACTAGCTCAACACCAGCTGATATTGGTGAACATGCATTACTTTTATGGTGTATTGTTCTTTGATGACCTGCCATTCGATTTGCTGGTATGGTTATATTGCAGCAAGTGCAAGTACGCACCTCGGATGTTGATGCCCCATCGTCAACTTTTCGCTGTTTTCCACCATGCATATTTTCAAATCGTGCTACGCACGATTCTCGTTTATGTCGTAACATATTATAACTCCGAGTAAATGATTTACCACAATTTTCACACACGTACGCCATGACTTTCAAATTAACTTGCTTGAACCGTTTTACTCAACACAATGTTCTATACTAAAATTTAACCCCCCCTACCCTCATATATACCGATCCACATTTAGACCCAACCCACTCGACCGTCATACCAAAACATGTTACACCCCAGTAATAACTCAAGGTAAACTAACATCATAAATGTAACCTTGAAATAAGCGTCGTCCACCTGGTCATCACCAAACAAAGAAACATCTGCTCGCGTTCAAGGCCAAGCAAATGTAACCTTGAAATAAGCGTCGTACACCTGGTCATCACCAAACAAAGAAACAGCTGCTCGCATTCATTGAAAATATGCACCGCAAATGTAACCTTGAAATAAGCATCGTACACCTGGTCATCACCAAACAAAGAAACATCTGCTCGCGTTCAAGGCCAAGTTCTTGACCTTGACCTTGGAATAACACCTGCGCATATCAAGGCCAAATAACAATAGCACACCTGGGCGTTCAAGGTCGACCCTACTGCGCATGCGGAGACTCGGGGAGCATCATATCCCTCTACTCCAATATACTGAACCTGTACTTGAAACAAGTATCAGCAGCAGACAAGAAACTGATCTAGAAAGCAAACCATCAACATCTTCAAGTTCCGCTGATAATGAGAAATCAACACCTTCAAAAACTTTCGAAAGATGCAGCACTATGGCCAAAGAAATTACGTCCTAATAATATTCAAGAATTAGTAGAACGTGGCCCTGCTTATTATCAAAACAAAAAGGATATTTATCCGAGAGATAGTTCGGAGTAAGTTTTCCAATAGTTACTTCTTTAGAATTTTACCGAACAAAGAAAAAATTGAGCGTTTTTGGTTGTTGTATTCCGAAACAAAAAATTCACTTTACTGCTTCTGTTGTAAAATTTTTAATGACAGCGATTTGAAATCTGTTCGCCTTAGTGATGAATCTGGTTACAATGACTGGCAGCATTTAAGTGAACATTTAAACATTCATGAAAAGAGCAAGTTACATATCGAAAATGTTCTAAAATTGCTAGATCTTTCTAACCGTTTTAATAAAAATGAAATAATTGATTCTGAAATTCAAAATGTAATAAACAGAGAAACTAAATACTGGCAAGCTGTTATAGAAAGAATTTTCTACGTGATTCAGTTTTTAGGTGAGCAAAATTTAGCTTTTCGTGGAAGTAGTAATAAGTTGTTTGAGAAAAATAATGGTAACTTTTTAAAATGCATAGAAATGATTTCCAAATTCGACCCGATTATGTCAGAACATACAAAACGCTCTCAAATAAAAGATCACAAAAACTATCTCGGGGATAAAATACAAAATGAAGTAATCAACTTGATCGGTGAAAATATCAAATCCAAAACTTTAGAACTAACTAAAAGGGCAAAATATTATTCCATATTATTAGACTGCACTCCTGACTCTAGTCACCAAGAACAAATTCCAGTTTGTATAAGATTTGTTAATTTAAAGAACACGGGAATTAGTATAGAAGAACATTTTTTATTATTTTGTCCTATAGATGATGTGTCGGGTGAAGGCTTAACAAAGTTTCTTTTGTCGGCGTTAGAGAAAGAAGGCTTAAATATCAACGACATGCGGGGTCAGGGTTACGACAATGGGGCAAATATGCGTGGTAGGCATAATGGTTTACAAAAAAAAATTTTGGATTTGAATCCGCGAGCTTTCTTTGTTCCTTGTTGCAATCATAGCCTAAATTTAGTCGTCAATGATGCCGCAAAATCGAATACTTTGAGCATCAATTTTTTTTCTTTAGTTCAAGAACTGTTTGTATTTTTTTCAGCTTCTACTAAACGCTGGTCAATTCTGAAATCTAATTTATCTAATGTAACAAATTTGACTTTAAAACCTTTATCGGATACTCGATGGTCTAGTAGAATAGACGCAATAACTCCTTTAAGGTATCAACTTGGGGAGGTTTATGATGCTCTGTTTGAAATAAGCGAAGGAAACTTTGAAAATAACGTAAAAAATTTGGCTGCATCGTTGGCCAAAAAATTGCAAAATTTTGAGTTCATTTGCATTCTTATATTGTGGTATAATATTTTAAGTAAAGTTAACATTGTTAGTAAAATTATTCAAAAACCGAACTTTGATGTTGCTCAGTGTTATAATCATTTAAATAATTTGAATAATTTTTTGAAAGCTTACCGCTCTGATAAAGGTTTTAATGATCTTTTGATTGATGCTAAAGAAATAGCATCCAGCTTAGACATAGAACCTAAATTCAAAAAACAAAGAGGTCTAAAACCGCGAAAAATAAAAAAAAAACATTTTGATTATGAATGTGACGATGAACCGATCCAGGACGAAACTTTAAAGTTCAAAGTTGATTGTTTTTTTAATGCTCTAGATGTAATCATAACATCAGTGGATGAAAGATTCAAATTACTTTCTTGTTACTCTAATAATTTCGCGTTTTTATGGAATATTGATAAATTTAAAAATTATTCTGAAAACGAACAATTAGAATTATGTCAAAAAGTAGAAAATTTATTAAATGACAAAACTCGCAATGAACGAGACATAACTGCCGTGGAACTTGTTAAAGAATTGCAATATTTACAAAATTTTGATGAAAAAGTTATTACGTCTCCAGAAGAAACTTTAAATTATATAACAATTAACAACTTAGCGGATTCTTTTCCTAATACGAGCATAATACTTCGTATTTTATTAACAATGCCGGTTTCGGTTGCTACCGCAGAACGATCTTTTTCAAAACTCAAAATAATAAAAAATTATTTAAGATCGACCATGGGGCAAAGCCGACTAAGTAATCTTGCTATCATTTCAATAGAATCGGACCAGCTAAAAGAATTAGACACCGAAGATTTAATTAAACAATTTGCAAAAATTAAAGCACGAAAAGCTCAATTCACTTAGCTAAAATATTAATAACAATACCGAATACCTCGATATTAACCTTAAAAAGGTGACATGTTGCATTATTAAAATAATGTATTGTTTTGTTTTTATTTGTCGATCAGTTTCGTCCTGTGATATATAAACGAGTATTTTTTGTTTTAAATATTTTTTTTATTTCTTGTGCTTTTGTATCATATATTACATTTGAAACTAAAATACAAAAATTTTGAGTTGTAATACTGTTAGAATATATTTCTGTTTTCTATAACTTTATAATTATGTTATGTATCTCAATGAGAAAATACTTGTATGGCTTGTACTTGTAAAATATAAAAATAAATTTATGAATATACTTTTTAAAATTATTGTTCAATAGTGGATAATAATACCTAACTTAACCCGTATCCCGTATCTGTACTCACATATGAACGTTGAACGAATTTGGGGCGTTATTTTAAATTTGCACAAGGGCGCCAAAAGTGCTAGGCGCGGGCCTGAGTCAAAAGGCATACTAAACCAGAGAAAAATAGCCGTCATTGTTGAAGACTTCTTTTTAATTTGGTTAGATCTAGGTACATATTATAGGTAGCTAAGAAGAAATAAAAATACAACAGAGGGTTAAAACCATTGAACTCCATCTACGAACAATGGTTAAAACTGAGTGTCTTATAGATAACGTAGTGGCTATATGTCCGCCGGCGGTAGGTTACAATTAGACTTAGAATTCCGCCGCACGGCGGACTCATTCAAATAATAAGGACTTATCCGCCGTAAAAATTATAGTGCGGCGGAACGCAATGGTTGATATTTCATTTTCCGCCTTTCGACGGATTTTACTGCATAGTAGCTAAGATCCGCCGACAAAATTTTGACAAGCTTTATAATTTATACTTATATCTATATAAATAACACTCCAAATTTACAAGTTGTTTTACCCACAAATTTTTAGATCAGCGCTAAAAGATGAGGTGAGGAGTTGTGAAATACGTTCTCGGACAGGTTTGTTCAGTTTTGGGTTTCAGCAGTATTTTTTTCAAAATTTTTGATCTATCTTTGTTGAGTTTTTACTGTCAGGTAGTAATATCACAGAAGGTCTTGTCAGGTAGTAATAACGTTTGCTCAGTTTTCGGTTTCATCAGTATCTTATTTAATAAAATGTCAGTTGGATGCGGTGTTGATAAAATTTTATACCAACACGAATCATGCAGTCGCAGTAAAAAACTCAAGATAGATAAAAAATTTTGAAAAAATACTGCTGAAACCTAAAAATACTGAGCAAACCTGCCCGAGAACGTATTTAACAGCTCCTCACCTCACCTTTTAACGCTGATCTAAAATTTGTGGGAAAAACATCTTGTAAATTTGGAGTGTTATTTGTTTATATAGATATATAAATTATAAAGCTTGCCAAAATTTTGTCGGCGGATCTTAGCTAGTAAGCAGTAAAATCCGTCGGAAGGCGGAAAATGAATTATCAACCATTGCGTTCCGCCGCACTATAATTTTTACGGGCGGATTAGTTCTTATTATTTGCATGAGTCCGCCTTGCGGCGGAATTCTAAGCCTAACTGTAACCTTCCGCCGGCGGACATATAGCCACTACGTATAGCGTAAGAGCCCCGTGAATCACGAATTTTGACACATCTAACCCGACATCTAACTATTTTCGAAACAAATACAGAGTTGAACAAGTACCTACTGTGGACAAGAGCCCCAAAATTAAATGTCCGGAACATGACCAAGTTTGCGACACGGACACTAAACGTCCGGCCGGACATTTTTCATGTTTCTCCCAAAACAGATATAAAAATAGTTTGTTTTGTTTTTTTTCCGTTAGAAATAATTTTGCTATTTTTTAATACTTGTTAGGTCTTGGTAAAAATTAAAAAAAAAAATGAACTCTCTGTTCAAATGTACCCCATAATAACTCTTTATCATAGTATTAGATAGTATAGTACAATCAATACTATATAACTATCTGTAAGGTATGCATGAAATATGAGTTGTTGCGTGATTTTTTCTGTCAGGTCATTTTAAACAGAGTTTAGTAAATGTTAAAAATGCAGTAAACTGGTATTTGTAGTATTCACGAGAATATGCACCAGTTAAATGAAAACCATTATTTTGCTTTTTTATGTTATTATTCACAGAAACACCTAAGAGTAGGCAATTTCTTGACTACTCTGCTTTAGAGTTTCAGACACTCTATTAGCAACGCTGTTTTGTCAGTTAGTCTGTTCCATGCAGTACTCAAAAACTACTGGACTGAGCTAAAATCATTTTTACGGAGGTTTAAGACTGACGTTGCCGAAAAATATATTCTTCAATATGAACTACTAGTGGGGTATCAATGTAGGAGTCTTATTGAGCAGATTTATAGTAATCAAATATATGTTAAACTTTAAAAAATATATGTATCTACCCACGAAAAATGATAAAAACTCTATAAATTATAAACTGTAACTTCAAAATTAATGAATGAACAAAGAAATGAGAAATAGGAAATATCAGAAAGATGTCTTTTCATTAAAAAAAAAAACAGTTTTAGGCTCTTCATTTAAATTATCCCTCAGTAACACAATTCGCACACTGTCTGTGAAGTACGCTAGATTAACTTTCATTTATTTAGTTATTAAAAACAGTTAAACAAGCGATTTTTTATTACAACTGGTCGTTTAATTGTTGTTTTGTAGATTTAACATGAATTTCTTAAAAACCGTTTTTAAGGAGATACAGTTCAGGTCCGGCTGGATCTAAAAGAAAGTCCAGCCGGACCCGGACGTCCGGTGTTGTGACCCGACTGGCCGAACTATGTACGTCACAGAAAAATAAAGGGTACGTTGGCACTGTTGGCAGCAGGCGCGGCCCGTGAAATTTCAAAGTTGCATATCTCTGTTGCTACTTATGGGACCCATACCAAATTCAGGTTTTTTAATAGTGAGCCTACTAGGAATGTTTTGGTAAAGAAAAAAAATATTTTGCAATTTGCGAAAAAAAGGTGATTTTTCGAATTGACCCACCAGGGTAAAAAGTTAACACGCTTAGATATTTTATTTATTATTTTTTCTAAACAAATTTTACATCATTTTGTCGACAATTCTTAAATTTTAAGAGAAAACAATGTGTTGGTAGAAAGTTATAGTCATTTGAATTTTTTCAACCGAAAAATAATTTAAATTTTCGGTTGCAAAAAATTCAAATGACTATAACTTTCTACTAACACATTTTTTTCTCTTAAAATTTAAGAATTGTCGACAAAATGATGTAAAATTTGTTTAGAAAAAATAATAAATAAAATATCTAAGCGTGTTAATTTTTTACCCTGGTGGGTCAATTCGAAAAATCACCTTTTTTTCGCAAATTGCAAAATATTTTTTTTCTTTACCAAAACATTCCTAGTAGGCTCACTATTAAAAAACCTGAATTTGGTATGGGTCCCATAAGTAGCAACAGAGATATGCAACTTTGAAATTTCACGGGCCGCGCCTGGTTGGCAGTATACGTCCGTTCCATCCATAATTTTATGTCCTTAGCTAGAAGTGAAACAATCACTACTCAAGATTTCTTTAGATCCTCGCGTTTTAAGTTTCTGTCTATTTTTTGCTTTAAATTAAAAACAATACTCTAAAATATAATTTCTCATACAGCTGAGGCTTGTACTATCGAATTCAGAAAAGCTTTTTGGACGTCTACGTACAGGGTTGTATTTGTATTTACAATATTAGGTGCACTGATATACAAAGTGAATGAGTATTATTCGTTAAAAAATATTTTGATTTAGTTTTTTCATATATTAAATGTCATTGATATATAACTTGATTTTGTGAAAAAAGTTCCGTGCAAAAGATTTTGGAGATTTTTTTATGTATGTTTTCTGTTGTAGTCCTTCTTATTTTTTTATTTTTATTTTTGGCGTACTGGGACACTTTTGTTCGAGTCAATATTTAGTATTTATTAGAATATTTATTATCATGGATCTATAGAGCACGCACTGGTGGTAGTAGTGAAACGGGTCTCGCCTGATGGACCATCACATGGGGGGATACCCTGGGCAGAGGAATGAGTAATAAAAATGCAAATAATGGCACCTCCCGGAGACCGGATATTGACGATACAAATGAAAAGTCGGAGAATATCAGGAATCAGATTGCAAAGCTGACCAATAGAAATACTGCTAGTGTCAATGATGTGGTCTCTTTGATGTCCCAGGAGGTGATTCTTTTACTGGATCAGAAGAGCGAATTTCATGGATTACTGTCTGAAATTAGGGATAAGCAAAGGGAAAGGGTAGATAAACTCGAAAGTGAAGTTGTGGACTTGCAAAATAGAGTATCTGAAATGGAACAGGTATCCAGGTATGTGGAAGGTAATATGCCCCGGTCGCGTATTGGCATTGTTTACTACAGTGCAGCGCATATACGGCGTTGGAACGCAGTAAAGAATGGCCAAATGTTCGACGCATGTATCCAGGCAAAGCTTACCGCGGTTCAGCACAAACTGAACGTTTTCAATTTTGTCGAATTTTAAGCCAAAACATTTTAGTTATTATTCGTCCAACCGATGTAATTTTTTGTGTGTGTATTTCAATTGACTGATTGTGCAATAATATAAACACATTTATTGAAAACGCGAAATGACTAAACCAGCCCATTGATAAAAATCAATTCGCAGCCGATTTGTTGACTTTTCCTATTTTCAAGCAGCTAAAATCGATCTGATCTGACGGCGGTTTGTGAAAAAAAGTGTCATGTGGCATTCAACTCTCGTCAGGCAAAGTGTATAGTTTGTATATCGAAGGTGTTATTTAATAATCTTGCATCTGTATTATAGATATGACACATACGTTAATGATGATACATCGAGATGGAAGCTATGATGTAACATTAAGCTTTCGATATAAAAACAATATTTGAGGGTGGCATATTTATATTTAAAATACAAACATAAAAACAGTATTCGAGGGTGACAAATTTATATTTAAAATACAAACAATATTTGAGGGTGACAAACTTAAATTTAAAAATCTTTTAAAAAATACTTTTTAAAAAAAGCTTTTATTATTTAGATGTACTAAAACGAAAAAAATAAGTATAGTTTTTTCATTGTGGTAATGCTGAATGCTATTTCTGATTGGACGTAGTTAACGTGGGTGGATCCTAAGAAAAGTAGTATCAAAGTTATCACTGAAACAGGTATAATATATTATGTTAAATTTATTGTCTCAAAAGCTTGTCGCGTAAATAGAAAAGAAAAGAATGCATACTTAGGTATTTACAATTTCTGCTAAACAAAATTAATGCCGAGCTTTTAAGACAGTAAATTCAACATAATATATTAGTATATCTGTTTCAGTGATAAGTTGTGATAACTTTGATTCTTTGATATTCCTTTTCTTAGGATCCACCCACGCTAACTACGTTCAATCAGAAATAGCATTCAGCATTACCACAATGAAAAGACTATACTTATTTTTTTCGTTTTAGTACATCTAAATAATAAAAGCTTTTTTTAAAAAGTATTTTTTACAAGATTTTTAAATTTAAATTTGTCACCCTCAAATATTGTTTGTATTTTAAATATAAATTTGTCACCCTCGAATACTGTTTTTATGTTTGTATTTTAAATATAAATATGCCACCCTCAAAGATTGTTTTTATATCGAGAGCTTAATGTTACATCATAGCTTCCATCCCGATGTATCATCATTAACGTATGTGTCATATCTATAATACAGATGCAAGATTATTAAATAACACCTTTCATATACAAACTATACACTTTGCCTGACGAGAGTTGAATGCCACGTGACACTTTTTTTTCACAAACCGCCGTCAGATCAGATCGATTTTAGCTGGTTGAAAATTGGAAAAGTCAACATATCGGCTGCGAATTGATTTTTATCAATGGGCTTGTTTAGTCATTTCGCGTTTTCAATAAATATGTTTATATTATTGCACAATCAGTCAATTGAAATACACACACAAAAAATTACATCGGTTGGACGAATAATAACTAAAATGTTTAGGCTTAAAATTCGACAAAATTGAAAACGCGCCTTCAGTTGGTGCTGAACCGCGGTAAGCTTTGCCTGGATACATGCGGCGAACATTTGGCCATTCTTTACTGCGTTCCAACGCCGTATATGCGCTGCACTGTGGTAAACAATGCCAATACGCGCCCCGGTCGGCTCTTGATTCAGAGAAGTTTCTCACTGAGTCAAGGGAAAGCCAGATGAGAGTGGGGAATATCGTTGTATTTAATGTTCCTGAAAGTCCTTCAGTGGATTCAAATGAAAGAAAAGATCACGTTTTGTGAGAGTTTTGGAAAGATTGGAAGTTGGCATAGATGTGAGCTTTAGAGTTGTGATGATTGGCCGACCGGGTCGGGGACCAAGACCGATGAAGATTTTGTTTTCTGATTCCTCTCTTGTTCCTCGATGCATGAAAAATAAGCATAAGTTGGGAGGTTCTAATATAGGATTTAAGCCGAAAAATGTTTTAAAAAATGTATGAAGAGCTAAACGAGAGGAAGCGAAATGGGGAAGCGGATCTTGTTTTGCGCTATAATAGGGGAGCTCCAGTTCTGTTAAATCTAGGAATAGTACACCGGGGGGAGACCTCTCTTAGTCACGAAGAATGAAATGATAGGCACGCCTTATTGCCATTGCGGGTTTATTGCCAGAATGTGGGTGGTATGCGTTCCAGGTTGGAGCAGTTTAGACAAGCAGCGATTTCTACTCATTATGATATTATAATTATCGTTGAGTCGTGTCTGTGTGAGGAGATCTGTCCTGCGGAGTTACAGGTTCATAGTTATAATGTTTTTCGTGCGGATCGCTCGGTGAACAGTAGCGCGAAAGAGCGAGGGGGCGGAGTGCTAGCAGGTTAAATTCATGCAGAATAGAGTTTGATGAAGTAGCAGTTGAACACCTTTATATATTGGTACAATTACGAGAGGGAGATCTTATTATTGGAGGAGTTTTCATACCGCCATAGTCTGGAATTGAGAAGTATATTGCTCACTGTGAAATTTGGAGTTTGTCAGTCAAGAGTTTCCAAGTGCTAAGTTTTTTGTGTTCGGTGACTATAACTTGCCGGAGGTTGAATGGGGCAGTGATGGGTTGGGTCTGACTCTTCAGTGCCCGGCTCATTCACATGCAGTGCGAGTGGCTGAGAGTTCCGCCTTCCTTAATCTATATCAGACTAATAACATTCCGAACAACCGTAATGTTTTCTTGGATCTGGCGTTTAGCCACTACGATCACTTAAATGTCAGTGTTGCTATCGATGTATTGTTTCCTTCGAGTATTCGTCATGTTCCGTGTGTTTTTGAATTGATGATTTGAGGTATGATGAGTACTACTGGAATTATAAGAATGCTGATTTCGCGGCTATGAATGGCTTTTTTGCATCGGTTGACTGGAGGGGTATGTTGGACCGGGTTCCTGATGTCAACCATGCAACAGAGCTAATTTATGATATTATGGTATTGTGGTATACAATTGTATGTTCCGCGCAGGCGCGGTCTCAACAAATTTTCCAAAATGGTTTAGTCCGGATTTAAAGAGACTTATAATTGACAGACAAATAGCACGTAAAGATTACAAGCAAACCGGCCTTCCTTGCTATTACAGTAGATTCATCTCTTTAAGAGATAGATGTAAATTACTCACTGCAAGATGCTATTCTCATTATTTGTACATGATTGTCATTTATTAATAGCAACAGAGCATCATTTGGCCTACCATCAACTATGAACACGGACAACACGGTTGCTACTAAGGGGCGATATATTGCTAACCTTTGTGCCGAGTACCTTGCACGTGTGAGAGTCAGGTTCCGACGCCCGATTACAATCCAAATACTAAGTGTTATGCGTCTCTGCGGCCTACTCTGGTGTCGGAAATATATGATAAAGTTTTCCATCTGCCGGATAAACTTTCTAGTGGGCCTGATGAAATACCGAATTATTTGTTAAGACACTGCGTCTGCACGATATCTGGGGCTTTTGCCATTGTTTTCAATAAATCACTAGATGTGGGGGTTCTTCCTGCGTCGTGGAAAGAGAGTTTTCTTATTCCAGTACACAAATCTGGTGACAGGGAGAACTTTGCGAACTATCGTAGTACCTGCAATCAATCTAGTATACCCTAGCTGTTTGATTCATTGGTGCATGAGCAACTCGCTTGACTCTGTAGTCATGGATTTTCAAAGAATACATCTAATTTAATGGTCTATGTATCGGAACTACTGGATGCTTTGGAAGAGAATTCTCAGGTAGATGCAATTTACACTGATTTTTCCAAGGCGTTTGACGGAGTCGATCATAGACTTCTACTAGCTAAATTGTCTACTATGGGCTTCAGTCGTTCTCTTGTTCAGTGATTGGGTAGTTATTTAAGGTACCGTGTATACAAAGTAAAAGTGTGTAATTTTCTCTCGAAGGGTTTTGTAGCAGTGTCAGGAGTCCCCCAGGGTGCGCACTGTTTCCATCTACTGTTTAACTTGTTTGTGAATGATATTGAGGAGTTCATAGCTGAGAGTGAATTTTTAATGTTTGCTGAAGATTTAAAGATATATAGGGTAATTAATAATAGTAATGATGTGTGCTCTTTGCAGAATGAAGTCACCAGATCTGTGTGGGCGAATGCGAATGGCTTGCAATTGAATATAGGTAAATGTTATGCCAGGAGTTTTTATTGCAGATTGAAAAAGGCTGACTACAGCATTGATGGTGTGGCTCTGAATAGAGTTGATAATGTGTGGGCCCTCGGAGTGATTTTAGATTGTAGCCTGACATTTGTGGAGCAGGCCAATGCTGTTGCTACCAAGGCGTCAAAGTTGCTGGGCTTTATGTCTAGGAACTGCGGTGATTTTTCTTTGTTTTCTTTAAGATGGTTATACTGCGCGTTAGTGAGATCTATAATGGAATGTTCTACGATGGTGTGGTCTCCATATTATAAAGTCCACAAATACTGTTTGGAGAGAGTGCAAAATAGATTCCTGAAACTTTGTGCACGAAAGATGAATATGATAGTTCAGAATCATGAATACAGTATCAGTAGAAATCATGTACGCCTCGATCTCTTGTCACGTAGAACAATAATATTTGATGTGGTTTTTCTTGGAAAGTTGCTAAGGGGTCTTATTGTAAGCCCTGATTTACTGTGTAAAATTCATATTAGTGTGCCCATAAGACCCCTTAGAAATCACTTGATTTTTAATGTTGGTTTGCATTCGCCCTTAGTGAGAGCCATGCGCTTTGGTAATCATCATAATGACTTGGATATTTTTTCGAATTCCCTTGCTTCTCTTAAAAGGAAGGTAAGGAATGTTCTGGTCAATGCATGATTGTTAGTCTTTAGTTTTATTTTGTTGTATTTCCTTTCAGTCTTGCTAGCTGATGTGATCAGTTAGTTGTTTATTGTTGTCGATGGTTCCGTTAGTATTATATTGTTATTGGATTTAGATGGAACTGTTCACATTTATCAAAATGGGTTGTGCCCGTTTATATTACAAATAAAATAAAATAAATAGAAGTAAAATTTCTTACAAAATTTAATAAGAGATGTAATTGATACCTGAGATAAGCTGTGCAAATGAGAGTGGTGTTTCAATATATTATTTGTAATTGTATATAACTACAAGATACTTAGATGGTAATTTTAGTATCTATTTAGATATATTTGTAGGTACATTATTATTTTGACATACATTAATAAAAACAATTTTCACTCGGAATGGGTAATTGAAAAGCTCGGAGCGATTGTACTGTTTTGAGAGAAAATTAATTTCTAGAAAATTCTGTTGAAACTCCCTCTAAGTACTTATTTTACTATTTGCCATGTCATTTAGAAATATCTACTAAACTTACTTTGCAACTCTACAATGTTGCCATTCGAACTACCTCTTTATTCAAACTTTTACTAAAGTGGGTTTAGAAGTTAAATATCTCCTAAGAATTTTTTAATACTCTTTAATCTATAGAAACATATTTATTTTCAAACGTGTTCCTAAGTTATTTGATGAATCAATAAATAAAATAATTACAAAAACTTATTATTATGTACTTCCTTAGAAAGAGTCTTGAATAAACAGTGCTAAGCAATATAATTCAAATACTTACTAAAATATTTTTTGACTATAATGGGCTTACTAAGTTTTCTAAATAACGTTTTTTTATGTTTAGCGGAAAGAAAGCATTCTTTAGGATACAACTGGCATCCTGAATGTTTACGATGTGAAGAATGTGGTAAAAGACTTAACCCAGGACAGCATGCTGAACACAAAGGGGTGCCTTATTGCCATGTTCCTTGCTATGGTGCTTTGTTTGGACCCCAATTGTTTGGTCATGGTACTAGGGTGGAATCTCATAAAAGTTTTGGTCAACAAAAAGAATCTCCTAAGTTAGGCAATAAACCAATTTTACCTCGGTCAACTTTAGAGTCTAAAATCAAAGTAAGCGCTCCTACTTGTTATGTATAAACATTCTACATATTCTTATTATTATTAGATCTATGTACAGGGTTATTCATTATATTTTGACACCCACCTACAGTTCTTATTACAAGTTATAGAAAAAACTTTAAATACAAAAGTTTTAGGGCTTTTCACGTATTATATTTTGGTAATAGCGGAAATAAAAAATCGACTTTAATTTACAACATTGAAAAAATTAATTGAGTCTTATTTTTTAAATGGAACACCCTGTATATTATTAGCTCAAATGAAAGATCTCTTTGTTCTGATTTCAAATATATATAATTTGTTGGCATTTGGTTCAGCCACGTTTGAAATATTTGAGTTTATAACTTATTTTTCCACAATTGGAGATCATCAGTCATTAAAGTTTGTTGCTTTAATATAATCAAGTTGCCTCGAAAACGTATTGTTGTAGTTTAAATAACGAATTTTTTTAAACTCAAATATTTCAAAAGTGGCTGAACCAAATGCCAACAAATTATATATATTTGAAATCAGAACAAAGAGATCTTTCATTTGAGCTAATAATATACAGGGTATTCCATTTAAGAAAATGTGACTCAATTAATTTTTTCATTGTAAAGTCGATTTTTTATTTCCGCTATTACCAAAAGATACTACGGGAAAAAAACCTAAAACTTTTGTATTTAAAGTTTTTTTCTATAACTCGTAATAAGAGTTGTAGGTGGGAGTCAAAATATAATGAATAACCCTGTACATATAAATCTATTTTGTGTAGTTTTAAATTGCGAGTCTTGTATACTTAGGCCAGTTGCCAAGTATTTTGTGATGAAAGAAATTCCGGGAATAAATTGTATTCCATTAAGTGATTTCTTAGGATGGTACCAAAAATTCCTTAGGCTTCTCCCTCGAGGGAAGCCGGTCGACGGCCGCTCTTTCCAGAGGGGTAAAAGGGCCAAAAATTAGTTTTTACCATTTTGTCTCTTGTCTATTAACTTTATGTTCAAAAATTTAAAGAATGTTTGGAGGTTTTTCGTCACATTAATATTTCTCGATATAATGATATTTAAAATTTAAATAAACTTGATTGACCCCTACTCCAACAAACCTAAAATTTAAAATCTGGGTAAATTTTACTATACAGCGGATCCAGAAACCATCTTAACAAATGAGAAACTGTTTTATTTTTGACTTTACAGAAAAAAGGTATTCTTCATAAAAGTTGCGCTTGTTGATAAAATAACCCTCAAATCAGAAATTTTGACCCAGCATATACGGGGTGTCAAAAAAAGTAAAAACTGTAAATGCCGTAGAAGGAAAACTAATCTTATTAAATTTTAATTGCAAACTACAATAACGTAAGAATATGTCGTCCAGAACTGAAAAGTGATCGAATTTGAAATTTCACAAAATTGTAGGGCCCTACTTTTTTCGAGAAAATATTACTGGTGAAATTTACTTGAACTTTTTAACTACCACTGGATATAAGAAACACACTTTGGTTCCAACATGGCGGAGCTCCATGTCACAGC
The DNA here is from genome assembly GCA_963971165.1 of Philopedon plagiatum. Taxonomy (NCBI): domain Eukaryota; kingdom Metazoa; phylum Arthropoda; class Insecta; order Coleoptera; family Curculionidae; genus Philopedon; species Philopedon plagiatum. Next base: position 61,935 of record CAXARB010000311.1, read on the forward strand.
TCTGCAATAGTGACAGAATTTTTAAACAGGACATTTCCACGGGTAGATTGGACGGTCAGAAATTGCTTGGCCACCAAGGTCCCCAGATATATCTCCCCTAGATACTTTCTTATGGGGATTCTTAAAATATATATATATATATATATATATATATATATATATATATATATATATATATATATATATATATATATATATATATATATATATACAGGGTATTTCACTTAAAACTCCCAATGTCTATAACTAAAAAACAAAGTGAGATAATTAATTTCTGTTAAAAGCTGTCGGTAGTAGGGGTCAGTCGCCGTTAACAAGGTTAAAAAATAAATCGACGCCTATCGCAAGTTGGGCGTCGCGACGCTGCAAAAATATAAATCGATTGCAGGAACTTTGAAAATAATAAATTCAAAAAGTACGTTAAATTCTAAGACTTTTTTGTCTCTTGCACAAATTTCATAACTCTACTGGTTTTTGCAATATAGCGGCTTAATTTATCACGAATTTAATTATTTTAATGGCATATTTCCTACATTATCTAAAAATAATAGAAAACTGTCTCTTAGAAACCTTCTTTATTTCATTGCAATTTATAGTAAGAATACTGGTTTAAGGTTTCGGCCTCATAAATCCGTCATCAAGTTATATTTCAAATAGTATCATAATATTTTGTACCTACATTACTGGCTACAACTTCTTAGTCTTGCGTTACTTTATGCATTTGTCGAAGTTGACGTTGCAAAAAGAATCGATAATACATTTTAATAAATTATTTTTTATTACAATTATGTGAAATATTTACATTTGTTCAAAATTTCTTCCTTCGACTTGAATACACTTGTCAAACTTATCTAATAATTTTCTATGTGTAACTTCTAAAAGAGTTCTTCTTGTAATTGAAGCGCATGCAGCTATAATTTTGTTTATAAGATCCGCCATATCTTCAATAGGTTCTTCATAAACTAAGTCTTTTAAGTGGCCCCAAAGAAAGTAGTCCAGCGGCGTAATATCAGGGGACCTTGCTGGCCATTCCAGTGGTCCATTAGTTCCAATCCATCGTTGATGATATTGTGCGTTTAAATGTTCTGATATAATTGCCGCATTGTGGGCAGGAGCCCCATCCTGTTGCAGCCACATATTTTGCCTTATTTCTAAAGGCACCTCTTCTAACAGATCAGGAAGAATATTTTGGAGAAACTCCAAATAACGATGAGCAGTTAGGGTACCTTCATAAAAGTAGGGTCCGATGAGGTGTTCATTTATTATACCGCACCATACATTTATGCTAAAAACGCGCTGATTTCCTCTTTGTTTAATCCAACGGGGATGGTTTTGAGCCCAATAGCGGCAATTCTGTCTGTTAATTATACCATTGTTTTGAAATCGGCTCTCGTCGCTCCATAAAATTTTCGATAAAATATCTTGGTCTTGACTGTAAATATCAGCAAACCTGGCAAGAAAATTCATTCTCCTCTCATAATCTTCTGGTTCTAATTTCTGCACTAGCTTTGTTTTATAAGGATGAAAAGAATTCTCTTTTAATATTCTAGAAGACGAACTTTTGGAAACGCCAGTACTTTCTTTTATCTTTTGTAAAGAAGTAAGTGGAACATTATCTACCTCTTGTAAAACGCGAGCAATGTTTACATTTGTTCTTACTGTCTTTCTCCTTCTGCGTTTTTGCTTTACAAACGAACCATATTCCCTCAGATTATTAAATAGGTTTATAAAAGTTTTACGATCTGGGACTGTTCTGTTCGGAAAACGATGTACGTAAATTCTTTGAGCTTCTAAGCAATTTTGTCGAGCTTCTCCGTAAATCAGCAACATGTCTAATTTTTCGTTATTGGTAAATTGAACCATGTTTGTGCTACAAAGTATAAACAGCAAAAAATCTGACTTCTAAATTAACGTTTTGACATGTATGTCTATTTTCTTAAACAATGTTGTGAGCCTGCTATGAAATAAACCAACATTTTACTTTTTGTTTTCAAAGCCTACTTTTTAAGAATAAAACAACTTAAAAAGAACTATAATCAAGTATTAATTTCAGAAATATGATGAATTAGTATTTTTTTGACGAGAAAACAAAAAATATTTATGAGGGAAGGGTTCTAAAATATAATTTCATATTTTTCTAGATAAACATTGACAAATACATGAAGTTATCCATACTTAAACTAAAACTAAGAAGTTGTAGCCAGTAATGTAGGTACAAAATATTATGATACTATTTGAAATATAACTTGATGACGGATTTATGAAGCCGAAACCTTAAACTAGTATTCTTACTATAAATTGCAATGAAATAAAAAAGGTTTCTAAGAGACAGTTTTCTATAATTTTTAGATATTGTAGGAAATAGGCCATTAAAATAATTAAATTCGTGATAAATTAAGCCGCTATATTGCAAAAACCAGTAGAGTTATGAAATTTGTGCAAGAGACAAAAAAGTCTTAGAATTTAACGTACTTTTTGAATTTATTATTTTCAAAGTTCCTGCAATCGATTTATATTTTTGCAGCGTCGCGACGCCCAACTTGCGATAGGCGTCGATTTATTTTTTAACCTTGTTAACGGCGACTGACCCCTACTACCGACAGCTTTTAACAGAAATTAATTATCTCACTTAGTTTTTTAGTTATAGACGTTGGGAGTTTTAAGTGAAATACCCTGTATATATATATATATATATATATATATATATATATATATATATATATATATATATATATATATATATATATATATATATATATATATATATATATATGTATATGTCCACAGACCTTTCGAAGTCATAAACTATTTAGAGAGAATTATCAGAGAAATGTGTCCAAGAAATTTCACCTCAGATGGTGAGAAATGCAGTGGCGGAATTTCCACGATGTACAATGGAAAGAAACGGTGGTCATGTTTAAGCTTAGTGTAGTATTTCATAAAATGTTATTGTTGTTTATTTTGGTAATATGTTATTTAAGGCACACGTATTTTAAAACACTTTTTTAAAAAAATTTAAAGGTACATATGAATAACCATAAAGTGATGTTGTCATATTTCATATTCGATACTTTTCAGTTCTGGACGACACATTCTTACGTTATTATGCTTCGCAATTAAAAAAAAAAGATAGTTTTCCTTCTATGGTTTTTACTTTTTTTGATATTCCGTATATGCTGGGTTAAAACTTTTGATTTGAATGTTATTTTCTCAACAAGCAGAACTTTTTATGAAGAATACCTTTTTTCTGTAAAGTTAAAAATAAAAAAGTTTCCCATTTGTTAAGATGGTTTCTGGACACTGTGTATATCCTATAAAAAGAAACCGTATTTAAAAAAAAACGTAATAGATGGCGTAAAATTAGTCAAGTTACGACAAAGTTGAACCTCGCGCACCGAAGGTTTCGCCTAATGATGTGTATTTTAGTCAAAACAGTAATAAAAGTAATGATTTTCTTGAATTTTTAGCATACAGTGGGACAGTGGTTAGTAACTAGCAGTTATGTTATATTTTTACTATTATGTTATCACAAAAATAGCGTTTCCAGCATCAGGTAAAACGGAAATGTCAGGGAATGCAAAAACATTCAAGGAAAACGGAAAATGTCAGTAGTAGTCAGTAAAAATAAAGATAATTTCCTAAAGTCAGGGAAATAGCAACTTCCGATATTTTTTTAGTTTATAAATAATGTGATTAACCTACTCCGAAATTCTTGACTCGGCTTTTTGGTTTAAAAGGAAATTGCCTTTTATTGGTTTATTGTTCTCACACTGAAGAGAAAACGGTTCACTTAAATAAATTTTACTGTATAACTGAAAGTTGAATGTTTAGTTTTGACTGGCATAAAAATTGACAGGCAAAGCTGTAGTGTATTAGTTATTTTTTATATAGGTTGATGATGTGGCTAATATTGATCTAGGGGGAAAAATGACTTTATTTGCAGATGATGCAACAACTATTTTGTGGCGTAACAGGAGCACCGATCCACTTAGTGAAAGAATGAATCATTACTTAGCAAATATTAAGTAATGTTGCGATGCCTACCAGCTTACCTTTAATGTTACTAAGACCAGTGGTCTGTCCTTTAAATGCGACTTGAATGGCATATTTTTAAGAAATCACATTGTAAATAATTTGACTGAAAATAGATTCGCGGATGGGTTTTAGAAGTGGACAAATGAACCAAATTTTGCAAGATACGTAAAAATCTCACTCCTGATAAAAGTTTTTGCTTCTGAGATAAATAAGATTCACATAAGACTCCTTTCACACTATCAGGTTTGGCCGGTCCGGTTTGAAACCTGAAGCGAACCGGATAAGTAATGGAGCATGTGATTAAATGTGGCCTTTCACACTATCAGGTTCAGGCTCGGCGACCGGCTGCAGCCGGATGGGTCGACTGGAGCATCAGGTTCCCTGACGCCGGATAAAGCGGGGGTGAGGCATTGCAGCCAACGCGCGCTTTCACACTTTTTGTCTTCAGGTTTAGTCTGCGGTTTTGGTTTAGTCTTTGCTTCAACTCTGATGAGGAAGGTGATTTGCAAGACAATGTCCAGCGAAATTGATATTGAATTGTTAATTTCGGCGGTGGAGGCCCGACCTGTCTTTGGGATAAATCAAGTGAAGAGTATAAAGATAAAAATAAGACAAACATGGGATGGAAGGAGGTGTGTAGCGTCTTAAAAGAACATTTTAATGATTCAAATGATAAAGAAAAAACAACATATAGTAAAATTGTAATTTAGTTTTGTTGCAAATACAAAGGGTGGCACAAGCTCAAGGGCTCACAAGGTGGAAATTTTTCTTTCGTCACTTCTTAGTTCATCATAAAGACTTTTAAAGGCACCAGTCCCATCACGTGCTTGAAGTAAAGGGTGTACTCAAAGTATCCTATTACGATTACGTCGCTTTTTACGCTTTCTGTACAAACACCACAAAGCTATAAAACACCATTACGATCCATCACCGAAAACATCTAAACGCAGACTAAAGTTTTTTAATAAACATAAAACCTGACCTGTTGAAAACCTGATGGCGTCAGGATATTTTTATTTTACTTCAGGATTCCGTCAGGTTCAAAACCTGACCGGCGAACCTGATTGTGTGAAAGGACTCTTATGGAAAATTTAATTTTTTTACAGGGAGCATAAGAAATACAAAAACATTATTTTGCATATAAAAAGCGTCTAGTAAAATTATTTGCTCTAATGTCATGCCAGGGAATTTCTCTGTAGTATCAGAGAAATGTCAGGGAATTTCTTTCTAGCAAATCCCTGGGAATCCTGAAAAAGCAAGGATTTTTTTGTCAACAAAAGTATTATGCTCAACCCTAGGAGCACTGCACTCGACTGTATTATTAATTTTAATTATCACTGGATACTACAAATAAAACTATTAAAATAAATTTGTAAGTAAAATTGATAATAATACAAACCTGGGCAAACATATTGGAGTAGAGATCACCGGACTTCGTACAAAAGATGATTATTTCCCTGAAAAATACAAATCTGATGTAAAATACGTATAGGTACCAATCTTTTTTATATAGGATCGTTTTTATAGAAATTTAATTGTCTTTAATTTTGCACATGACTAATTTTGACCTGAATCCAAATGAATCTGAGAAAATTGATAATAACTGATTTTTGGTACCTTTACCCCCCTCCCCGAAGTGAGGATGCTAACCTCGTTCGACAAGGAAATAAGGGACTTGTTGATAATATCCCAAATAACCATTACGTCCAATAAAATTTCCTCCGGGAATTTTTCTGAAATTCGAACCATTAACCTACTTGATGCATGGCGTAACTTGTTTCTTTAAAAAAATTTAAGTGTGGATTTGAAACTAGAAAAATATTTTAGGTATACAATCAATTTTTTGAAGGAAAAAGTGGTGAAATACGATGTCGTGAAGTGAACGGGCGATATATTCTGGAAGGATCTCTGAGAATTCACTGGGGCGTTCAAGGAGTTATTCATCTTAAGGAAAACGACGATCAAAGGACAGTTGTTACAGTCAGGAAAAGAAATTCCTGCAGAGCCTCTTCAAGTCCTGAGTATGACACCGATGAGGACATACAAAATATTTCCAGAGATACCAGCTTTAATGACATATCAACAAGTTCCAGTACTACAACTTTGGATATCAGCAAATCTGATACAGGTTGGTACCTTAATTAAAAATAAAATAAAAAATGTCAACAGAATAGCTTATATAGGTTATATAGGTATAAGTGGGACACGCATTACTAACGTGATTTTGATTTACGAAACGTTAGTTAAATAATTAATTTAATTAATTTTTGATTTCTTTATTTTTGTGTTTAAGAGTAAAAACAATAAGATTGAGTTGAGCCTTTTTCTGTTGTAGTGTTTTTGATCTAAATTTTAATTCTCTTTCTAAAATTATATACAACACTTTTTTGCTAGAATTTAGAAAAATGTTGCTACTGCATTACAGGTTTAAGAGGATAAAGAAAGAAATGTGTAGACTTTTGGTCACTGCAGAACATTCTCGTCAGTAGGTAACACAATGAATGATAGTGACTGATGGAGGATTTGTTATTAATACAGCTTGGTTATTGCTTATCTGTCATTGCCTTTGTAAAATAATGTATAGTAATTAGCAATGCATGTCTATTTCTACAAAAACAAAAGTCACTAGCAAAATTAATCGTGTGGTTGTAATTATAATTATAATACTGTACTATATTATCAAAAATAATTTCGGTGGCGTAAATAAGTTCACATTAATGAAAAAGCGTCGTCAGAACCAATTGTACAACTGGGCAAAATTCAATGAGGTAAAATTCTGTACCGTTCTGACAAACCGGGGGTGCGGTATTAGACACGTAACCTATAGGCACCGAGGTGACAATTGTTAACACAACTTGGCAAATCCAAACACTCATTTGAGTGATTTAAATTATTTATTTTGTAAATTATTAGGCATCGTCATACTTTTATAATAATTTATGTGTGGCGTTATACAGATATTTTAAAAATTATTTGCCTCAAGAATTGGGCCCGTCATAGTTGTGACATTTGAGGGACAGCTGTTATTCGTTTATATCATAGTCAGTTCGTAAGAATAGTTTGAAGAATTTGAAATTTTGAATTTGCTCATTGTTTGTAGTCCAATCTCTTATAATCTAAAAAATATATATACTTATATGCGAAGTTAGTAATCAGATTTAGAACATACACGCTACTGAAAACCGCCTTTCTTTTCTGCGTCGTGGCCATCTATCGGCATAACATTTCGCCACAGAAATTATTTTTGGTAATATACTATAGACACAAATAAGAAATAATAATAATAAAGAAATAAATCAACAGGTGTGTTTTTTAGAAATATTTTATTCTATGTAATGTTTATATCACTAGCTACATGTATGTGACTTTTAGCGCTGCCTACTTCTGTAACTGTGACTTCTGCAATATAATTTAATCAATTATTATACTGAATTCTTCTAAGCCTCTGAACTATAGGCAGATATCATTGATATGTCATATCTTTAGGTATAGAAAGTGGTTCAGACTCAATATATTCGAGCCTCTCAGATAGTAATCCATCTTCTCCTAAAAGAAACATGCCAAAAAGCGTAACGCTACCTTCGAAATTG